>JXTC01000602.1:24930-158196 GCA_002914845.1 Trema orientale | reverse complement strand
CCTAGCTATCGATTGTTTAGACTCTGATGCCAATCTCATCTAAACCGGATTATTTATGAATTTGGTGTCAACTTCACCACACAATTACAATTTGATTTTTGTTGAAACACTTAACTAGAATTTCTCTGTAATAAAAGTATTTAATACAAAGTAAATTTAGAGAGAATAGATGTATTATCCAGAAAATTTTTTTACTGCAAAACTCCTAGTACTTGATGATTACCTTGAAATTTATATTCTTGATACGCATTCTAGTGAGCAATTATTGAGATTGAAAAACATTGGTGATCTTGCAAAGAAAATAATTGATACAAGAAAAACAAATGTATATCTATTAGTTTATTCACTTATGACGTTAGCACTAGTTTTACCAATTGCTACTGCTACTGTAGAAAGAGTATTTTCTTCTACGAACTTTGTTCAAGAATTAACAATGTAATAAAACAGATGATCAATAGATGAACGACAATTAAGTTATATTGAGAAATATATTTAATAGCCCTGGCAACAAAATTATTATACAATGTTTTCAATGCATAATAACTCATCCAGGAAAATTGTAATAAATTTAGTAGCTTTTAGTATATATATAAATATGATTCCTAATCTAATAGATAATTTTTTTACCTATGTAAAGGTATTTTTTTTAGCCATTAGATCATCATTTAACGATGATTCAATGGCTATAATGATGTACATGAAAAGACATACATCATTAATATTATTTTTCTCTCTTACTTTTTACTATGAAAAGACGTGCATAATAAAGTTTGATTGACCAAAACGATACCTATGTATAGGTAAAAAATAATACCTATTGGATTGGTGCCTTATAAATATATATATTTATTATAGTACAAGCCCCCACTAACAAAAATTTCAAGCTCTGTCCCTGACTGCAGATGTTGAAGTCCCAAATTTTCTTTACTTTAAATAGTGAAAAAAAAATTAAATAAAATAAAAGGAGAACCACTTCTTTGTGACATCAAGATGAACTTGCATTATTTGATTTTTTTTTTTAATTGTAATGAATCATTACGTAAAAAATAAATGAAAACCCTTCTCTTTTATCTCTCTACTCTTTCTTTTTTTTCTCTTTATTCTTGAAGAGTTTATAGGTGCCTTTCCCTTAGTAGAGAGGATCTTCCCTCCCCCCTCTCAGTATGAGTTCTTCTCATTTTTCTCGTACATATTTTTATTTCTAAATAATTCTTCTATTTGTGAAAGTAGATACCCACCGAGATATAGATCTACAGTACTGTTAATCCACTTAGATCTAGATTTGTAGTGGTTTAGGTTTTTTTTTTTTTTTAATTGGTTTGGCTCTCATTCTGATATGTATCATGTATGATTTAGATATGAAGAGTTTGTTACTACTGTAGATCAATTTTTGCAGAAACTATCACAGTAAATCAATAAGAAGTTCAATTTGGATAGTAAAGAATTGAAACGAGTCATTAAGGAGCACTAATACATCTTTTATGGATAAGATCATTGACAGGGATTTGCATTTACTCCGAAATTTTTAAAGAATTTTTTTGTTTTTAAGTTTATGAATCTATTTCCTAATTCACATTGTAAGAGCTTCAATTTAAACCTGATTAGTTATTGTAACCCTTATTTAATTTCTAATGAAAATATTCCTTTAAAGAAAAAAACTACTGATTACTAAATTATTAATATGTGAGAATTTTATATTAGAAAAATAAATGATATGGAAATTTTAGTATTAAATTAAGAATAAAACAAAATACCATTTTTGTAAATTAAAGAGAGTGTGTGGAGGGATGAAGATTGATAATTTACATATCATAGTGTAGGCCATAGGGGAAGACGTTACTTTATGGAAGTAATAGCAATATTTCTTTAGCTCGACCCATTCCCGAGTCTCCTACACTGCTCAAGAAGATATCCTCATAATTGGCGCATGAGTGCCATTACTCTATTAGAAGCATCCGATAAATAATAACAAATTATTGTATTTAGCCTGATACTACGTCAAAAATTTCTCCCTTATATGTTATTATTATTTTATTTTGAATTCACATTTGAAAATTTAAATTGTACAAAATATTTCTTACCACATAAGACTCCTATAATTTGAATTTAATATAACAACTTTGAAGATCACAATGGCGTTCTTTCAATATTTGATTATACAACCAAATTATATGCTTTTTTTTCTATAAGAAATTAAAAATATTAGAACTTTTAATTGTAAACGAAATATACGTGTACGTCTTTTACAGTCGTATAAAATACTTTTCACCAATTTTATTTTCTCTATCTCAACTTTTATTTTTCTTTTAAATTCATTTAATTTGTTCGAATAATTTTTTTATTATTACGTATCATGTAATATTGAGTTTATTTTTTATTATTCTATATTAATCAAATATCAGCAAATAATATATAAAATTTAAGATCACTCAAATAAAACTAGGTGATAAATGCAATTCTTATAAAAATTTGTAACTTTTATATTAGGGTATTTTTGTACTTATAATTTTCAAAATTAGTCATATTATACACATATAGACTGAAGAATTGTATCATAGAAAAATCTGATTGTGATTAGAAAAATGCATCAGAGGTTACAACTGGCTTTTTAGTATTTCTTAGTGATCTGATTATGTCATATTTAGGATGATTGGAAATCTTATTCGATAAGTTTTCCAACAGTATATTGATCATAAAAAACGAACTTATAACCAGAGAGTTATAACTTATTGAAATGAGCACTGTAAATATAGAAAAAACTGATACTTTCAACACTTTGAGCAAAACGTGGCAATGACTTGTCCAGCTGCATAGAGCCCACCTATAGACCCCATAGTCATATTCTTGCCATTTTTAAGACCCATTCACTTGTAGAACTTGTCCTGTGGATCCCATAACTGTGATGCCCAAGGTTCTCACATGCATACTAAGCTAATAATAAATATTTTTTATTACATATTAGGTATTTAGATGCTATTAGTACTAATTTTATAACAATATGTTGATTTATTATGTTATGTATTTTTAGATATATATTATTACACTAATGTTTGTCAAACTTTCCCTAAGCAGTTTAAAGACTCAATACCCTCAAAAAGTAAGCTCGTTATATAAAAATAACTAAGAATATGTTTATGAATAATACTATATGCATATGCATAAAAACATATTTCATTGATAATTTGATCAAATAATTTAGATTCAGTTTAAACGCTTAATATCTTTTTTATGCATTCTTATGATTGGATGCTAACACTATTTTTACATTATTAATTGTAGATTAATTAACTTATTTTTATGTTTAATGATTGGTTATAGAGCTAGGTTGTACCAAGTTATAATAGGAATGACTATATAGGATCCTCAGTCAAAGTATGACTATATTTCACCATTTAAGCTAGGATTCATCATTTTAGTCTACTCATGGGTATATGGGAATAGCCAGCAATATGGTGAGATGTTCAAGGGAGCTCTAGAATTGGACACATACAAAGTTTTGATGTTAAATGACCACATTATCCCTCAGAAGTTAACCTATGTCATTCCTTAGTCATTAAATGTTGTTTCTAGACCAAATCTGGTCATTTACTTCTCCTTTCTCTCCTACCACGACCTGAACTTCTTTAGTTAGATTTTAAACTTCTTTTAACTCCTCCTAACTATATCCAAGGGTTTCCAAGTGGTAGACCTCAAATTGGAGTTCTAGGAAGCAAGATAGGTCCAAACTAGTCAAGGTAAGTCTACTAGTTCTTCTTCTTTGGTGTTATTCTCTAGTTGAAACTCTCCACTTACTGCAACTTAAATAAGGCTTTTCTCAGGTCCTCTTGAGTCTTAAAATCTATTTCTAAGCCTTAGAAATTTATTGGGTAGAGGTACAATACTTCAACAAAAGCCTAAACTAGTCAAGGTGAGCTTTATACAAGATTTTGAGTTTGTAGTTGATTCCTTTTATTACAGCTCCTAAACCACGACCCTTAATTGAGTTATAAAGGTCCTAGGAACCCTATTATGTTGTTGAAAACATGTAATTTAAGTGGTGAAGTAAAGTTGCACTTAAAGCCCGAAGTTTGCTACTTATTGATTTAAGTATTTTCATGGTAGTAGATTAAGTTTCTTATATTTGTTATATGATTTTCTAAACTTGGAGTGTATATTTTATTGATCCTACCATGTATTACACTCATGTAGTTGCTGGTTGTGATAATAGATAAGTGCAAAAATTGTCTTAAACTTTTTCCTAAACTGAAAAGAATTCAAATACACTTATGTTATTGTAAATGATTCTCCTTTATATATATATGTAGAAAATTGGCTTGTTAATTATTATTGCAGGTTTAAAACTATGATTTAAATAATTTGAGAATGTCCTTAAAATAGGGGAGGTGCTATTCAAATTTTTCTAAACCTAAATGACACCATTTAAAAATAAATAGACTAGTTTTTATAAGGATATGTACCATTTTAGATCATTTTATTGATAAAGAATTAGCAATTATATATAACTGAATTTGACCAATTTTTAATGCTAATTATTTGCTACTAAGTATCTCAAATTATTTATATACTTTTGAATAATTTTGTGATCAATTTTCCTAAACATGGTGAAAGTTATAATTTCGGCTTGTTTAAGCATCTTTACGTATTCTATTCTAGTAAAATGAGCATTTTGAATAAAAGTAAGTCATAGCGGGAGATTAGCATACCAAGCTCTAGAAGATATTGACCCTTTCCACTATTAATGTCTATTCAAGAAACAAGGTAAGTAAAGACTTTTAACTTTATCACAAGAACTGTATATAAGATATTAGTATTTATGCTCTATGTGAAACTTATTTGTTCTTAAAAGTTACGAAATAGCTTGTGCATGACATATATTACATGGAAATAAAAGATTTTATTTCAATTACTTGAAAGCAAATACCATTGTACAAATTTTTTAAGACATATTTTAAAGTGTATTTACTAGTCTTTCAGAGATAGGTGGGTAAGTCTGTTGATGCAAACTTTCCCATTGAAGTGGGATTTGCGGAACTTATAATGTCTCATTGATGCGAGACTATATTAGTGCGGTGCGAGATACCCTTTTGATGAGGGAAGAATTTTTTTTGAAAACAAACTTCACACGACTGTCGCACCTTATTTTTAATCCTTGTCAGAGTTTCTACCCAATGTCATCACGACCTATCGACTTATGACACTAGTAATGTACTAACGGGCTAATTAAGAATATTTGCAAAAGAAATGCATAAACTAAAATGTTTAAGAAAGAAAATGGTATATTGGGAAAATTATGAGATTTTTATCATACATAAGCATGCATAGTTTTTATTTACTGAGCTTTAGCTCATTTTTATTCTTGTGATATAGATGAGGAGGTAAATATTTTGATGCTGTGTACAGGGACGGAGCCCCTAAGAGGCGAGTGGGGGCAATTGCCCCGCTGAAATTTTACAAAATTTTTTTTTGTACATGTATATTAGTTACTTTAATAAAATTTTGTTACTTAAAACTATATTGGGCTTAGGGCCCAAGCTTTTTGAAAAGCTAAAAATACTTTTTCAAGAAATTTTGGGTATAAAGATGTTTGATAAAACTATTAAAAGTGGATTTTTAAAGAATTTGGCCCACAGTTAAAGCTAAAAGCCTAAGCTGGTCCAACCCAGCTTCAGGTTTTAGATTACACGGCAAGCTCCTACCAACATTTAATGAAGATTTCAGACAGATAAAAATGCCCTCACTTAATTCTAAAAATTACAACTAACCCAACCTTGAGGGTGTCTTTCTCCTCCTCAATTTCACGATCAAATATGTGCCGCCCTAAACCTCTTCACCTCTGCATCTGAAGTTGCCCAGCTGACACTGCCCTTGCCACATCGACTACCGAAACCTGTCCTTGCCACACCATCCTTAGCCGCGTCGCCCCAAACCCATCACCTCACCGGAGATTCTACACCAGCCACATCTACCATCAAAGCAGTGTTCACTTGTATGTTCCTTTCTTTAATTTTGACTTCTTATTCTTCTTTCCCTTTCTCGTTACCAGTTTTCTATTCCTCTCTAGACCACTCCTTAGCTTTATTCTCGTCATCAACTCAGCTTGGTTCTCGTCATCAAATTGTTGAGCACAGAGGTAACCGTTTTTTGTTTTCCTGTTTATGTTGATGACATGGTAAAGAGGGAAATTTTTTTCATGAAAAAATTTAATTCACAAGCAAACTTTAGAAGAAATTGTATCCATTTAGAAGCAAATTTGATTCAGTTTCTATTATATCCATTTAGCAAACTATAGGATTCAGAAGAAATCGTAAATGCGAAATTGTATTCGAAATTCTTGAATATATAGGAACTAATTCGTGTCTGGGTTGAGTATCTAGGAGATGGTTTTTGGGTATCAAGTTACCCAGTTGTCGGCCCATTCTACTTTTTCTTTCACTCTTATCATATACCTTTATACAAGGGCCTGTTCTTATCACTTAAAAATACCTCAGCTTCACCACACCTGAAAAATGGGTTCTCGGCCCATTGCTCCAATATTACTCCTTTTAGTTTTTTATTTTATCATTTCCCTATAAGCATACAAAATGATGTCAAATTACTTGTTAATTTTTGGGTATCAAGTTACCCATTGTCAGTAATTTATTTTTAGTCTGAAGCTAAAAGCTAACGCCTAGGATCATCGTTTGTCATTTGGAGTCTCTAAAGATGCCAAAGAGAGAAAATAGTGTGGGAAGAGCAGGGAAAGGGAGTTTTTTAGTGTTATTTACTAATTCTTTCCTGCTAAGGTTTGCAGTGGTCTTGGCGGTTAGGCTAGATTGAAAACTCTTCAGTGACAATCTATTTGGGTAGATCCAGGGAGAGGTTAACTCCTGAAACCTAGAACTAGAATTATTGGGGGGTATAGTGATTAGTTTACTTTGATAGGTAGCAAGTGAGGTAGTTGTGGCTGGGACCTTTTTTTTGAGCTAACTTACATACATGGATTGTTGATATCTCTCGTCAAGTTATCTCATTTGTTTTATTCATTTTTCTTGAATAAAAAATTGTTAGTTATCTTACTTTTTTCATTTTATTCTTTGAGCAAGTCTCGCTCAGTTTACACCTCTGGACTACCACCTTGTCCTTTTTCTTCTGCCTGTCTATAAGTCTATGTGTTTCTCTAAATTACTTTAAGCTAATTAATCTTTTTTATTTGGTTTCTTCTTGAAGAGAAAATGAAAATTAATCTTTTTCTTGGAAAAGTAATCATTCGTAACTTTCCTTTGACCATGTTTCTCGGTTAGTTTAAAGTCATCTAGTGCATTATTTTTAATGTAAGTTTGTATGATATTTTTTACGACATCATTTCCTACATGTATACTAAAAAGACAGTTTGTACCATCATGTCTTGATATTGATAGTGATTGCTATTTAAAAATGCCTTCTTAGGCAAATTTTTTATCTGTAAGAAACCTCAAGCAGGCTCATCCTTTCAGTTCTGAACTGAATGTTTGGGTTTTGGCAAAGATATATCATAGGCACAGGAAGTTTTCGGATTTTTGTCAAAGGTAAATTGTACCCAAGAGTGTGAAGATTAGTCCTAGGTGTGTTGACTTGCTATGCTTATATGATTAAATATCAACTTTATATAGGGTACTGAATATAGAAGTACACATCATGGACTTTCTACTTATTTTGTTCAGTTCAGGTCTCTTTTTTTTTTTTTTTTTCTATAGTTGACAGAAATTGGCTAAGCTTTGGAAACAATGCTAGAAAAGTGTACTAGAAATTTGCTAAGCTTTGGAAAGAATGACATAAAATTTTTCTCCTTTGGTATAAAAGAACAAAAAGCTAAACAAAGTTAACCATCCAAAGTTAATATCACCTTAGAGCTGCTTAATAGTTGTATCTCAACAAGACTATGATTAACAGAAAAAAAAAAGACGTTAAAATTTTAAGAAAATCATCAAGTGAAACCATCTAAGTAATAGTCCTTCTATTTATTAATTGTTTTTTTTTAGTTTTCATAAAAAATGTCATAGTACTTACCAATTTACTTTTTAGATGGACAATGAAAATAACACCATTAGTAGTAGCCAAAATGAGGGTGTCCTACAATGGGCTAAGGCAATATGGGATCACGATACCGTAGTTCTGTTTTGTGATTTCTGCATCAAAGAAATTGAAGATGGACACCGCCCTACCACTCATTTAGATAAATTTGGATTTGTTAACTTGATGAAAAATATGAAGAATGAAACCGGAAGAGTGTATACAAGAACACAACTGAAAAATAAGTGGGATGCATTAAAAAATGATTGGAAACTTTGGAAGCAACTTATTGGCAAGGAAACAGGTTTAGGATGGAATACAAAAAAGAAAACTGTTGACACATCTGAAGATTGGTGGAATAGTAAATTACAGATACATTTTTAATCATTGTTATTCAATTAGTATGATGACTATGTGAATTTTAATTTGTCTAATTTGCTCTTGTAGAGCCAACCCAATGCTGCAAAGTTTCGCATCCCGGGTATTGAACCAGAATTAGAGGAAAAGTTGAATAGGATGTTCATGAACATTGTTGCCATAGGGGAGTATGCTTGGACACCTTCATCAGGAGTAATTCTATCTGTGTCTGAAAAAATGTCAAATGATAATGAAACTCTACTAGAATAAGTTGAGAGTAGTGATGAGTCTGAGGATCAGTCTATGCTTGCTAAATTGCCTGAAGAAATAAATAATAAGAGATCAGCTGAGCAACTTGAGAAACAAATAAAGAAAATAAGGAAAGAAAAAAGCAAAGGACAAATGAAGGTGGGAGGAGCTGCAAAATTGTCTCAACAATTCTCTCGCCTTGTAGATGTTATAGAGAGTAGGAGTACTGGAACATCCACCGTGAGAAATGAAACGCCAAATTCAAGTATACCAGATGTTATAGAAGTACTTGATTCTTTACCTGGACTAGAGATTGGGGGTGAGTTATATTTTTTTGCAACTCACTTGTTTATGGTGAAAGAGAAGAGAGAAATGTTTATTTCTTTGAAAAAACCCGAAATTAAGCTTAACTGGCTCAAGTACGAACATGGTTTAGGATCGTCTTCTTATATATTCTTATTTTACTTGGTTGTAGGTTGTTATGACTTTATCTCCATTTTATATTTTACAGACCTTGTATTGATTTAATTTTTTTATCTTTACAAACCTTGTACTGACTTTATTGTAATATTTATTTTCTTATCTTTATAAGAACTAATTTAGTAAGAGTATTGAAAATGTTTCTTATCTTTATGACAAGTTTGTTTTTAGACAAGAGGAAGTGGTAGAAAGTGATGAAGAGTTTGAGTTACAAGTTGTATGTGCATCTGCTTGTGCTATTCAACATTATTATATGACATATATTGAAAAGACACTATGTATGAATTCTTCTCAAACAGGTCATATGTAGTTGGCAGAAATGTTGAGAGGAAATGAAAGTAGATGTTATAGGATGTTCAGAATGGGGAAAGATGTGCTCATTAAGTTATATAGTGAATTACAAGCTAATTATGGGTTAAAGGGCTCAAGGAGAATATGTGCTCTCGAAATACTAGGAATGTTTTTATTTACATTAGGTCAAGGTACTGGAAACCGACTAACACGAGCGATTTCAACACTCTGGCGAAACTGTTAGTAGATATTTCAATGAAGTTTTAGATATTTTGTGTCTTTTGAGTGTAGATGTAATAAAACCACCCGACCCACAATTTAAAGATACACCAGAAGAAATATTACGAGACTCTAGATATATGCCTCATTTTAAGGTAAGTTATATTTTAAACTATTTTTTCTTCGTCTTTAAAATTACAATTTATAATCTGAAGATTTGTATTTTGCTTTTAGAATTGTATTGGTGCAATAGATGGTGTACATGTAGATGCTATAATACCTCCAGAAGATCAAATACCATTTATCGGTAGGAAAGGGGTACCAACTCAAAATATCATTACTGTATGTAATTTTGATATGCAATTTATATTTGCATATGCTGGATGGGAAGGTTCTGCCCATGATACAAGAATCTTTTTATTAGCTTTACGTCAACCAACCTTGAATTTTCCAAAGCCACCTCAAGGTTACAATTTATATATATATATCCTTCTACTTGAAATTAAGTTTTTATCAATGTTTTAACCATTTATGTATCTTGTATTTGATAGGAAAATATTATTTGGTGGACGCGAGATACCCACAAATAAAAGGATATTTAGGGCCATATAAAGGTCAAAGGTATCATCTTCCACAATTTCAAAATGGTCCCCAACCTAGAGGTTATAAAGAGGTATTCAACCAAGCACATTCTTCTCTTAGGAGTGTTATTGAACGTACTTTTGGAGTGTTGAAGAAAAGATGGAAAATATTAAGAGACATACCTAGCTATCCATTCACCACACAAGTGAAAATAGTAATTGCTACAATGACATTACATAACTACATTCGGAGACATGCTGAACATGATCGTAATTTTGAGAAAATTAGGGACAATCCAGATTATTTTGCAAATGATCAATCTGTGACCAATATTGAAGAAGAATACTAAGCCAGTAGTGCCTCAAACTCACAAGAGATAGACAACGTAAGAGATCTAATTGCTGCAAGTTTAATGGGAGCATAATTAAGAAGTTGATTCACAACTTTTTTTTGAGCTATGTATTATTTTATATATCTACTTGATCAGGATTTGGATTATTTTATGTGCTAATTCTCATCAATACTTATTTGATATAAGAGTATTTGAAATGAGAAAATACATATTAATATTATCCATTTTATTTTAAATATTCTTTATCTTATTCTAAAAAGTTTGTTTATCAAACATACGTTAAATAATAAATAATAAATTTAGTTGAATTATTTTCATATCAAATATTTTTAAAACAAACATTTTGTAAAAAGATTTATATGCTTAATGTATGTAAAAAAAAGAGTCTATTAGCATATTTATTTAATAGGCTCTTTGCAAAATATACATAATTGTACAAGATGTCTATTTTAGTCATTCTATATTTATACAGCAGTTCAATAATAAAGTTTACCAAACACTCTAATATAACTTTTTTCAGTCACAGCACTTTTCAATTACAGTTTACCAAACACTCAGCTGCTTTACGTTACAGTAGATTTTTCCCTCAGCACAGCTAAAAGTACTTTTTTGAAAATCTACAGCTCTACCAAACTGGCCCATAGTTTTGCTCATTTTAAGTCTTCAAAGCCCACTTTTTTAACTTTAAATCCATTCTTTTTAATGTCCAAATCAGCCCAGTCCAAATCAGCCTTTTTTTTTTAAGACTTCCTTCTTTTTAATATCAAGTCCAAGACAATAATAGTTATATAGGCATATAGCACATGAACTGATTATGAGTCCAAGATAGTGAGGTCTGACTAGCTAGATAGATAAGAGAGTGGGGAAAAAAAAAAAGAGAGAGGGAGAGTAGGAGAACGACCAGTCGACCAAAATTGAGGCAAAAGCCAAAAAGCTGAAAGAAAAAGTTGCAGAGCAAGAGCTTGAGCTAGGAAGGGCCTAAGGCCAAGGAGAAAAGAGAGCACATTAAGGAGGAGAGGAGAAAGGGACGGCAGATCAATTAATTCTTTAGGTAATGTAATTTTTTTCATCATTTCTTATTAAATAGAATTGTAATTTATTTTATTAGGTGGAATTCAAAGTATGAATATGAAAATTAGGGTTTTCAAAATCACCCAATTTGAAAATTGATCAATAAAATTATCCTATTTGTAACTCTTTTTTTTTTTACTAGAATCCTATATATAATGTGTTATAATGCTATTTGTTATTTGTTAGGCACTAAAGTTTCAAAATTGGAGTCGATACAATCTTTTGAATTTGTCTTTAGTCTACATCTAATGAGAACCATCTTAGGAGTTACAAATGAATTGTCAAAGGCATTACAAAGGAAAGATCAAGATATTGTAAATGCCATGAACTTAGTGAGAATATGTAAACAACGACTCCAAGTGATGAGAGACGATGGGTGGGATTATTTTTTAGAACAAGTCTATACTTTCTGTCAGAAGCATGATATTGATGTTCCCAATATGGATGATATATTTATACGTCGAGGTCGTTCACAGCGTAAAACTCAAGAAATGACAAATTTGCATCACTTTCATGTGGATTTATTCTATGCTGTCATAGATATGCAACTTTAAGAGTTAAATGACCGTTTCTCTGAAATAAATACCGAGTTACTGTTTTGTGTTTATGCCCGAATGATTCATTCAATGCTTTTGATAAGAAGAAAATAATTCACCTTACTGAATATTATCCAGAAGATTTTTCAACATTTGAGCAAATGGCACTTGATGATCAACTTGAAACTTATATTATTGATATGCGCTCTAGCAAAGAGTTCATAGGATTAAAAGACCTTAGTGATCTTGCACAAAAGTTGGTTATGACAAAAAAAAAAACAAAGTATATCCATTAGTTTATATTCTTGTGACTTTGACATTACTTCTTCCAGTTGCTACTGCTACTGTCGAAAGAGTATTCTCTGCTATGAATATTATTAAGAATCGATTGTGCAATCGAATCGGAGATCAATGGATGAATGATAGTTTGGTCACGTATATTAAAAAAGATGTATTTGATAGTATTAATAATGAGATCATTCAGCGGCATTTTCAAAATATGAAAATCCGCAAGGAAAAATTGTAATGTATGAGAATAATTATGATATTTTACATATATTTAATATTATCTTGTTTTAAACTTTTGTTCTTAATTAAATCATGCCCCCACTAACTTTTGATCCTGGCTCCGTCCCTGGCTGTGTAGCTGGTTGACTGGTATGCTTTTATTTCTATGATCATATAGATGTAGACGAGCTTGACTTGTGGGCTATGGTTTTATATTACAATAGTATGGATATGATGTAAATATTACTGTCAGTGGCCAAATAAATAAATAAAAATCTTCTTTGGTTGTATATTTTATAAATACGCTTTCTAGAATAATGTCACGTAGTTGCTTTTGCTTAAAGTTTTCTAAAGTTCAAATTTGCCTATTTCTTCTAAAACAAAAATAAACACTAAAGATACGGTTTATGAAAGATTAACACTTTCTAGTTTGGTCATACATAATAGTATAGTTAAACTATAGGGATTTTTTTGAGGTAGGTTAGAATTGACATTACTGGGAATAACTATGGAATTAATTATAGAAGATACCTGGGCAACAAACAGTCAATATTTTTAGTGTACTTAGAGTATGATTTTATTGTTGTGATACTATATGATTTATACGATAATAGGTGTTTGAGATGTTATGTTGATTATTTTGGTTAAATAGGTAAAGCGAACGAGATAAGTAACCTTTAATATTTTTTAGTAGTTTTCTTTATCCATAAACTAAATATTTTATTGTAATAATAAACTCATTTTATCAAATATTTTAGTATATATATAATATTTTCGTATCTAGAAATTAAATGTTTGATTTTTTTCATACATATAAAATTAAATATACGAATTTTTAGTGTACTCATATTTTTATGCTAGATTCTTTTAGTATTTTCATAAGAAGTCCGAATAATACCCGTATATATTATTAACAATTTAATTCTCGTCCTGTATTTTGTTAACTATGATGAAAGTTTGTCATATGTTTATCTTGCATTATATGTCATGTCATGCTAATTGTGATATTTTAATTTACCCAGTTAATCACTTTGTAATGTGGCAAAAATAAATTTTCAACATGAAGAGCAATCTTAAAAAACTCTACTCTTTTGAATTAAAAGCATTAGATATGAATTGTTGTACTAATTTGAAGAAAAATACTTAGAAATGTCAAGATCGTCAAATTTTTATTAGCACACGGTGACGTTATTTATACATACTATATGTGTGCTTTTTCTCCATTTGAAAATGTTACGTATCACTTAGCCTATTATTATTATTTTTTTTTAGGATCTAATAAATACACATTGCAACTAATTACCATTTTGTTTATTTATCATCTCACAAATTTGGACAAGATGATCAGAATAATTGTGATTGTTGACTACAAAATCACGGTTATGAATGAATTTGGGATTGCAAATAACTTTATCCAAACATACCAACTTGTAGTTAGTTGAAAATTCTTTAAATCTGTGTTATTTTGGGTAAATTACTTGGTTGTATACTTGTATTTTTCCATTTGATATTGTTAGTGTATGTATTATTTTTCTTTTGGTGAACCTCGATGGAATGAGAGAAAATTTATTAAAAGAGAAAGAAAGAGAAAAGAAACCTAGTCCAAGGGGAACATAAACCTGATCTCTAGAGACATATTAATCGAAAGAGAAATAAAATCAGCGAAATCGATAACTAGGCTTCACAATACAATCGTTGTAAACAAAAGAAAAAATAAAAGACGGAACAGACCACTATCAAGTAGGACAAACAACGGAAGGAGCACGATAAGCCAACGAATCAGCTACACGATTACCCTCGCGATAGATATGAGTGACCACAAAATTCATATAAGCGATGTATCCCAGGGCCCTACACCAAACTGGTCTCTAACGAAAAGAAACTTTAAGAGAATGCGCCAACAGAATAGAAATTATATAAACCGAATCACTCTCTAACTAGAGACGCTTCCAACCATATTTCTATGCAAATTCAATCACATGAATCACTGCTGCCAATTCTGCCTCAAAAGTGTATCCAACTCCTAAAGGAATAGAGAAATATTTGCGAACAAACTCTCTATGAGTCCGAAATATACCTGAACACCTAGAAGGACCTGGTGCGCCATAAGCAGAACCGTCAATATTGAACTTGACCCAAGACAAAGGAGGAGGTATATAACTTCAACAATGATGGGCATCTTTCGAGGCCTACCTCTGACCCGAAGCTGTCGCAAAATCAAAAGCTCAGTCATCAAATTAAGCATAGAGTCTGAAACTAAAGATTTAACCTCTCTAATAAAACGCCATAAGAAAACAAATGCTAAAGATATAAATGGCTTTTTATCTTCAAAAATAGCCAAATTCTGAAAATGCCATAAAATCCAAAAAATAGAGACCAAACCAACCTTCCAGAAAGCTTGAAGCTGTGGGTTAAATGAATAAAGTTGAGCTCTATCTCAAAGATCCCCCCACAGTACCCTCTAGAAAGACTGGATTGCGAAATAAAGAGGAGAAGGCCGACCAAAGCTGTACGGCAAAAAGGATAATAAAGGAACAAATGTGACGAATCTTCTACTGAGGAACGACAAAAAAAATAACAAGATGGAAGTTGATAGCCCCTCCTCATCAAAGAAAAAGCAATAGGAAGTTGATATTGAAGAACTCGTCAAAGTAAAACCGACCTTGAAGAGGAATGAAAGAAGACCAAATTTGCTTTCCCCAATGACAAACAACTGGAGAATCAGAAAGAGAAACAAAAGCATCTGAGCAAGTAACCGTACCATCCAACTAATAGTGCATGTATTAGTTTAGCACCTTATGATCTTATTGGTTATAATGAACAATATGTTACTTTAAATTTTAATTGTATTTTCAGTCATTGTGTTAGTCTATTTTTATACTATGTAACTGGGCTCCAAGGCTGTTTAGACAATTTGTCAATTGAAGCAACTGAAGGTTTGAAATTTTCACCATCTTGGTTTCAATGGTTTAGGTGTTATGTCTAGTGGTCGGCGTGTTTAGTCTGAAAATCAAAACACGTGCATTTTCATCTAGCATGGTTATATATTAGTCTGTCACTTTAGTGTCTCGGTTTGTTTTGTCAAGATATCATCTTTAAGTTTGATTTTGTTACTCTGAGTTTGATTTAGTCTGTCTCATCAGTATCCAGACGTGTTTAGTCAAGATACCACCTTTAAGTTTGACTTTGTTATAGAAAGTTTGACATTGTCTATTTTATCAGTATGACTGATTGTTTTGTCAAAATGACACCTCTAGATCTGAGATTGTTTTTACAAATCTGAAAATTTGGAAATCAAGTTAAAACAGACGAGTAACCTGACTCAACAGCTACTGTTGAGATTCTTTCTTGACCGCTAATTTATTTATTTTTAGATTCTCTTAGGAACTTCTCTTTGACTTTTCCTTGATTTTTTTCTTTTTTATTTAAACAACTTTGACAATTTTATAGTGAGGAGTACTACGCACTAAATAATTATTTCTCAAATTGTTCTTGAGTTGATATTTCGTTTGATTTCAATATTAAATAATAAAATTTCGTTTGATTTCAATATTAAATAATAAAGTTAGGAGATTAAATTTTTAATATAAGACATGTTTTATGTGTAATATACATATATATATAATATACATATATATTTAGGGAATGTGTCATATTGTATTATAAGTAACGTTTCTATTTTTTATTTATCCTAGTTCAATATTTATTGGATTTTTAAGTACTTAATTCCATTTGAAAATAAACAAAGAATATAAACGTTAAGAAACTTTTAGTAGTGTATATATATTTGAGTTGGAACATACGTAAAACTTGAGAAAATACTTAAAATCTCACCCATGGCTTAATGCAATATCAGTTTCTACTATGCGTTTTAAAAATACAAAAATGCATCTTATTATGTCAAATTGCGTCAAAATAACTTCTTACCTCATATTTTACTCAAAATTATACTGTAAAATGATATTTTATTTTTTAGTAAAATTAATCAAGTTGTCTAATTACTTATTTAACTCTACAACCAAACACTTGATGTGTTTTTTACAAAATTATAATTAAATAAATTTAAAGATAAATTCGAGTATTTGGCATATAAGTTGTTTGGTTTAAGCATAATTTTGCTCTTGGAACTGAATCATTTACTCTAAAAAAATGTCGTACGAATATTTTTGTATGATTTATTAAATTACAAAACTATTTTCTTTATATAGCTACACGACAAATTAAAAAAATTAAGTAAATCCTCTGTTTTTAGGACGTGGAACTGTCACCATATTGCCATGTACATAATGCTCTTATCACCCTTTGATGATAATTAAATTTTAATTTTTGTCTTGTATTCCCTTTTTGAAATTAGTATAAACCAAGTACGAACATATAAAAACGGAAAAATTAAATTTGCCGTGCTAAAACTACCGAAAAGAAGAAAGGTTAATTCCATTAATACCCCCTAAATTATAATTATTGAACCACTTTAGCCTCTAAATTTTTAATTTAAATAGTACTCAACCTTAAACTTTGGCACGGTTGCACAATGGCCTTTTCGCTAGATGAAAATTATTTTCCCGGTCTAAATGGTAAAAAACCATAATTTGGTGCCAACTTTGAAATTAACCAATTTTTTTGTTTTAAAAATCTCTTCAACTATTTTTTTTTTTTCAGAGATTAGTTTTTATATTATTTTGAATATTTTATTTCAATATAATTCTTCAAGAATATAATATTGTTGTAACTTAATAATCATCTTTATTATGATGTTATATTACATGTTTTGGTTATTTGTAAAAGGACAGAATAAACATATGGTTAGGTAACCAATCTATCAATCTAAAATGGTTCAAGTCGTGCCATTGCAACACCTTAATTTGCCATGTATTAGGCCTATTATTTGTTTGCATCTCATCTCTTTATTTGTATTCTCCCATTTGTTTGAATTGGCTCATTCCCTCTTTATTAGGCCAACAAGGGTTCTTTTGTAATTCTAAGAGTCAACTTTCGTCAGAGTAACTAACTAAATAAATTTTGGAATGTAACAAAATTGTATCAAAAAGAACCTGTACTATGGTTTTAAACCTCAACTAGTTAACAAAACTCAATTAGTCATTTGACAAACCTCAAATATTTATTTATTTATTTAAATCAACCAGTTAGTTCATAAAACTCAATCAGTCAATATATAAATCTCATTTCAATAGAAATACTACAAAACAAAAACTTAAAAAAACATTGCTAAAGTTAGAAACTTAACTCTAAGAACTAGTGAAGCTAATTTCCTTTTGCCAATATTGGGCACTTTACTATTTGTCTAAGCCCATACATGAAGGGAGAGTGTTAGAATATAACATTATTTCTAGCTCACTCCTAATAGCTTAAACTTTTAGGATGAATTAGTAATCTAATATGTATTTTAGTTTTTTTTTTTCAAAAAATAAAAGGAAAGACAAAAAAATAAGAAAATTACAGCATAAAGGAAAAAAAAATAAAAAGAAAAAAGAAAAAAGAAGAGTCCACATAGAAAGGCCTAAATCAATCTATTGGATTAGTCTTCCATCAATATCTCGTTAAAATCTTACAAGAACAAAACCTAATAGGAAAAAACGTACATTACTTTATTTTATGCATTTTAGTTAAACATACTCTTCCACTTGCATTTTTTTTAAAAGAAAAAGTTATCCTATGATTCTAATTTGTATTTAATAAACTCTACTGAACATAAAAAAGATTTATTTGTTTGGGGAAAGGGTAAAATGCACATTTTAATTTAGTGTGTTATGTAGGAGTTAATAAAAACCATCCTTCGAAAAATAACAACAACAACAATAATAATAACAAAACCAAAGGTAAAGAATTGTACTTACCAAAAAAAATAAATAAATGAAAACAAAATTATCAATATGCTTATGTCAAAAGGTCAATTTTATCATGTCATGGTGAAGTTCTACTAGATTATAACATCAAAAATATATATTAGAATTTTCAACAAGAAAAAATTGTTAATTTTACCAATTTGATTAATCATTATGCTGTAGTTTTTGTATCAGTTGGTCCATAACTTGTGTTACCGTTCATCCAATATTTAACAGAATGGCCAAAAGAGCAATTAGGGATGTCAACGGGTGGGGTATGACCAAATTTATATTTACTATTTCCGTCCTCGTTCTTATTTTACTATGCCATCACCGCATTATTCATTATTTAATTTAGTGCGGGGCAATTTCGGAGAATCCTCATCGGGATCGGTTTTCCTATTGATATATCGGGGTCTCCGTTTGGAATCATTATCTTGAATTTATTAAATAGTCCTATATTGGTCTGAATCTTTTAAAAGTCTAAATATACAAAAGAATGAAAATTAAAATTAACTTCATTGAAAATTCCAATTTTAGACCTAAATAACTAACAAAGCTTTAACATGTTAGGATTGTTAAATGTAAAATATTTAATACCAAGATCATATGGCATATCATTCATTCAAAAAAAGCTAACACAATCTGAAATAACTCAAACAATATTAGCATATGACTATATATTATTAGATTTTTTTTTAAAAAAATCTAGTTGAATTATTATTGTATAAAAAAATAGAAATTAATTTATATATAATCAGGGCAGGGCAGGGTCGGTGCGGGGTACTCAATCCCAAGCCCGCCTCGTCCCGCTAAATATTAAATGGAGAATCCCCGCTCCGTACTCTATACCATTTATAACAGTGAAAGTTCGCTTCATTCGGGCCCATGCATCACGGTGAACTACTTTATTCGGTGAAATTGACATCTTTAGGTGTAATAAAGGTAGAATTCAAGGTAATGTACTATCTAAACTAAAATCAGGCGTCAAAATGGTATAATGAATAACTATAATTCAGGACTATCAATGGAATTAACCTAAAAAAATATTAATACATTGGTATTTCAAAACCGGTAATTTTTTTATCTTATGGATCCAAGGCTAATTGCACCTATATCATATGTACATTTTCTCAGTTAGATTTAAAGTGTAAAACTTTTAATACGAACACTACTATTACAATACTTTTGGAATTTATATTTTAACTTTCATGGAAACTTAATTCAAACTTAGTTTTATTAAATTTTATTTTTAAAGTGTTAGAGATCCAATTATTTGAGCCTAACCTAGTGACCAATATAACTAATCTAGTCCGTACATATACGGATTAAATTGGACATATTAAGTTTTTCTAGTGCAAATTGAATCAGATGAAATTTCAATAAACCTATATTTGTACAAATGAAGTGAATATAAAATGATATATCGAACCAATGAAGATTACAAGTTATCATGTGAGATCAACATCCATTACACAAAATTAATTTAACGCATTAAGCTAATACTAGAAAGACTCAAAATCTACGCCTATCTTTAGTCAAAACCACCAATAACTCCCTTCCCATAAATGCAGTCATTCAATTTCTTTCAAAGCATCTAAATCTCCTCCTCCGTCTTTATTTTTTCAAACTCCACTGTTCATAGTGCTCAAGCAGTGCTACCTTTATTTAATAAATAAATAATATACAATACTTTTGTCACCTTCCAAGTTTCCACCCACCACTTTCCTTTTTCTTTATTTATTTTTATTTTTTTAAATATTAATATTTAATTTTCAAAGCAGATAAACCAGCACTATCTCTTAACTAAAAGGACTGTAGTTTGGCACTTGCAGCTCAAGTTTACTGTATATTAACTCTCTTTCTCTCTCCCTTCGAACCCTAAATTATTTTATATTTTTTTCTTTCTTCAATTCAAAAAAATAAATATATTAATTTAAAAAAAAAAAAAACATTTCTTTGTTTCTCTCTCTCCCAAGAGTTTTTGGCCATAATCTTCTTCTCCTTCTTCTCTGGTTGTTTTTCTTTGGAGCTTTCTCACTGTAAATGGGGGCAAGACCCAGTTGAAGAAACGGGTAATGGAAGCTGACCCACTTCACGCCATAACCTACATTGGTTGTCCCTAATGGGAAAAGCCGAGGAGGACCAGATTCCGGTGTCGAATACGGGCGCCGAGTACTCGGGTCACCCGAATTCCCCGACCCGATTCGGGTGTCGGTGCGCTTGGATTCGGAGGCTCATTGGGTTGAAATGCGTCTTCGTTCTCTTGCTCTCCGCCGCTGTGTTCCTCTCCGCCATTTTCTGGTTGCCGCCGTTCCTTCAGTTCGCGGATCAGGCCGATCTGGATCTCGATTCGAAGTTTAGAGGTTGGGATTTCGTCTCAATTTTTATTTTGATTATTTGGTTTCTTGATTTGGCGAATTTTTTAGGTTATCGACATTGTTTTGTAACGCCTGGATCTAGATGCGGATTTTATTTAATTTTTTTGAATTTTATTTTTTTGGGTTCTTGAGGTGTTTTTGATTAATGGGTTTTTTGTTATTTAATTGTTTGTGAAGATTGATTTCGTAGTTGAGCAAATGCAGGTTTAGGAAAGTAGTGATGATATTTACTAATATGTTTTGTACTTTTTAGTTATAATTTTGTTTGTTGTGTGAACTGTGAAGGGTTCAGAATGTTTAATATAGTTTGTTGGTTTTGGTGGGAATTTGATGGTCGGTTGCTGCGAAAATCTGGGGTAAGATGGGAATTTGGAAATTTGAATTGTGTGTTTGTGTTACCATGACTTTTTAAAAATGACCAACTTAACTAAGTTGAAGTTGCCTTTAGTAATGGTGGAAACTATGTGCTTTGATGTTTCAATTTATCTTTCATGTTTTTCTTGTCTTTCCATGATTTACCCTTTTGGGCAATTGACTAGAGGATAGCAGAGAATATTGAGGAAAATTTTGGTTCATCATTTTTTTTTCTTTTTCGTTTATTTCTTATTAGAGTAGTCTTGTATATGTACATACTATTCTAAGTAAGCCATCTCCATTTTAGGGGTAAGAATCTGAATATCTGGCAAGTGTTTAAATGGGTTAAAACTGGAGTATTTCGGACCGTGATTCTTCATTTTTTTGGCTATACCCTTGTTTTGATTCATTTGAAGATTTTGGTAGCAAAATTTATATCTGGATTAATCTGCACATCTACAAGCTACAATAACCAAAAACAGAAAAAAAAAAAAAAAAGAAAAGAAAAAAACAGAATAAAAGGTGCACATTGAGAAGAAAAATAATTGTTAATCAAATTCTAAAGAAAAATAAGCTTAATTAAACTAATATTATCCCCAAGTAGTTTGAGTCCTGAAGGATGGTTGTCAACCTAAATCTGGCTTCTATTTCCAAACATGAAACTATGTAAGAAACTAAGAAAAGGATCGTCATAAGGTTGCATTATTTATTTAATGTTCCAGATATCAAAAAAATTCTCTTGATTCATTGTTTTTGAGTTTGGAACCTGAAATTATGTTACTAGGTTTCATGCTAGCAAATGGGGATGAGTATATAAAATTATGTAGTCCTGGTAATCAAATTTTTGCAATTATAGTTTCTGGATTTTGATCATTGAGTTGATGATCATAAATCCTTTCATCGGGCTGAAAGAAAACGAAAAATTAAAAGGTTACCTAACAGGGTGAAGCTCAGCCTGTTTAGGTAACCTTCGAAGTTAACAATGGATGAAATTAAAATGAAGCTGAATTTGGGTAGGTGCTACCCAAACATTGTAAATCCCTATTTCCTGAGAAACCAATTGACTTTGGCAAAAGAAAAATGGTTCTAATAGCAATGTTGTGGGTAATTTCGTTGGAGAGGAATGACATAATTTTGAAAGAAAATGAAATGGACTTGAGATGTCAATGGGAGAAGGTGAAATTTCTAGCTTCTCTCTGGGCTTTGTTTCTCGTAAAAAACTTAAAAAGGTTGAAGGTAGTAGATATTATACTATCAAAGAATGCAGAAATTGGCACAGGTCTACAATGTTGTTTTTTATATTCCCTGTTCATAAAATGATAAGAATTGTGAGTACCATTATATGTTAGGTATGCTAGGGGAGTGTTATTGGGTTCTAATTTGTGATTCTCAAGACCTGTGAGAATTTGTTGAGTTAATGTTAGCTAGATATTTATATGTTAACTGGGGTCTCAGTTTGAGATAATTTTAAGGTTTCTCTTAATCTTTTTGTATGGATTAGCTTCTTTGTTTTCCACTTGAGTTTGAATTCTCTATTATGAATAATTTTTATTAATGTGATTGTAGTTAGACTTTGATTCATGAATTCATAAGATTGTTGGAACTCAACTGTATTTATTATCCTTCTCTCTACGACTCTACCTAACTGTCATATTCATCATTCTCTTGGGTGCCTAGTTATAGGATTTCTCTAATAACCGATCTTTAACTATAGGAAAATAATGTTGAAGGAGAAAGATTACTAGCATCAGGGTTAGGTCGAGTGGTCAAGCCTGCGGGTTGCTCCCATCAGGTCAAAGGTTCAATTTCTCATGGGACCTACCTAGCAATATGCTAGAGTTTACTAGTTTACAGGTTCCTAAAAACTATAGGATTCAGCGGGAGGACAAGTATCAAAAAAGAAAGAAAGATTACCATAATAGTAGCATCAAATTGTAGTACTACATGAATCACTGTTACAGGACTTTCATATCAGAGATGATAAGGCTGGTTTGTAGCTCACCAATCAAAAGAAGATATGGGAGCTTGAACATTTCTGCTTATTTCATCATGGTTCAAAGTATACCAATCTGTAAAAGGTCGTATAATATTACTACTTGGACGGACTTCTTGAAACATTTAACATCTTCTAACGTAAAGGACTAATTTCTCCTAAATAGGAACATTCAGGACACTTGGACTAATTCCTCAACATCTCATTTAGGACTCTTGACCCGACTATTTGTTTTCACTTTGAAGATCCATGGATTGCCTAGCTCACTATAAACTCGGAGTATCACATGATTTTTGGCTGCAACTCGTACTGGAATTTTTTTATCCGGTTAATATCCTTTTCTTTTATAATTATGTTAGAAATTCTTTTTACTAGATCTCTTAAGATCCCTGTAGCCCCAAAACTTCCAAAAGTATGCTGAATTAAGTCCTTCTTTTACTTCAGTGTTCAAGATCAATCTGAATCTTGGGCTAAATGTGTTGACAGAATAATTGTGTAATAGTCTAATATAGTTGCCTTATCTGCCCTTCAATTCCTGTATAGTTGGATTTTGGCTTAGATTAGTTTTTTCCTAATTTAGCTAGGTTAAGGATCATCTAGATTGTATTCTTGGCCTTCATAAGTTTCTGTTTTTGAGCTTGTGTTTGGATAGCTTCTCTTTCGTAAAACACAAATTTTCAAACCAAGGAAGGGGTGGACTCTAAATTTGTGACTTAAAAAGAGGGTTTTAGATGATACGGGGTGAGAGAACGAGAGGGATTTGGTGGATATGGTTATAAGATGTAATGAGAGTCGAAAAGAGTGAGTCAGTGGGATATTTCTTTGTTAATCTCAATGACACGTAACTTTCTCTATGTATACATAATACACTTATTACATCTTTCATCCGTATCATGTAAAATATTGCCACTTGCATTTGTAAAAATGATATTTATGTCTTTTTGATGAGTGCTTCACTTTATTTGTTTGCACTTGTAAATTGCACAAGCAACGCTTTTAGCCTATGAGTAAGTTAGTAGAGTTGTCCATGGAAAAGAGTAAATGAGCATGTGATGCTTTGCGTCATTTTGATTTCTGCTTAATTTCTTACTTGAGATAACATAACTTGCAGGTCAACCGTGAAATTTAATTAGCTGCTAGTTCCTTTTTAAAGATGTGAGAATAATATTTTTTCCTCTGTCATGAACATTTGAAAGTATGTTGCTAACAAAGCCAGTTTATCCAGATCACGAAATTGTAGCAAGTTTCAACCTTTTGAAGCCAGTTTCTTTGCTTGAAGACAATATCTTGCAGCTTGAGGATGACATTTTTGATGAAATAAGCTTTCCCTCAACCAAAGTATCTACACTTTCCCTTCTTTTCTTTTTGTTTTCACTTGCTTTAACATTTCTTTCTTTCTTCTGATCTAGTTTATGATTTGAATCAGGTGGTTGTCTTGTCTTTAGAACCCTTAAAAGGATCAAATATAACAAGAGTTGTTTTCGCGGTTGACCCTGAAGCAAAAAATTCAAAATTGTCTGAAGCAGCTGAGAGTTTGATCCGAGGATCTTTTGAATTTTTGGTTACACGCCAGTTATTTCTCCACCTAACCCCTTCTTTGTTTGGGAATGCAAGTTTTTTTGAGGTGCTAAAATTTCCAGGAGGAATTACAATAATTCCCCCACAGAGTGCTTTTCTTCTGCAGAAAGTGCAAATCTATTTTAATTTTACTCTAAACTTCTCTATCTATCAAATACAAGTAAATTTTAAGGAATTGACAAGCCAGCTGAAATCAGGGCTACATCTAGCACCTTATGAGGTTAGGCAACTTTTTATCTCTACTCTCTTCAATAGTTAATACACATATATGTGTGTCTCAATCATGACATTTTTGGTTCAATCTTGGAGACTTTGTAAACGTCTTAGGATTTAGTTGCCTTGTATGAACTTGACAGTTCCTGAGTGATTTTCTTTTGTGGAATGCAGAACTTGTATGTTAGCTTATCAAACTCAAAAGGTTCAACCATGGCTGCCCCCACTACTGTCAAGTCGTCTGTTGTACTGGCTGTTGGAAACACTCCTTCAACGCAAAGGTTGAAGCAACTGGCTCAAACCATCACAGGTCCTCACTCAAAGAACCTTGGCCTGAACAACACTGTATTTGGCAGGGTCAAGCAAGTCCGTCTTTCATCTACCATGCAACAATATCTTCATGGTGGTGATGGCAGTGCCTCTGGATCTTCGCCTTCTCCTGCTCCTCTTCCTCATCCCCACAACCACCACCACCATCACCACCACCATCATCATCACCACCACAATACCCATCTTGCTCCGACTATTTCACCAGAACCTGCGACCCAGAGAGGTTCACCTGCAACCCAAAAAGGTGTGCCTGCACCTGAGATTGGTTCACCTACCCCAGCAAGAAGTTCGCCTTCCCCCGAGAAAAGCTATGAGGCAAAGCCACCCGGTTGCCGATTTAGATACAGGTCCAAAGGGGAAGAGAGAAAGCGGTCTCACTTGGTTCCCGCAGTTGCACCGTCAAAACCCAATATTTCTCCTCACCACCCCACTGCCTCACCACATAAGCAATTAGCCCCACGAAAACCCATCTCCAATTCAGTTCCAGTTTCTAGTCCTTTGCCAAGTGTAGTTTTCTCTCATGCTCAGCCCCCATCAAAGAACAAACCAGTTAAAGAATATTTTGACACAAGTCCAGTGGTTACACCTGCCCCTTCTACATGTAAGTATATAATTTATTTTAGTGTGGTCTATTCAATTGAAGATTGTGATGTGACAATACATTTTATGCTATTTGTTTATCAATGTTTTGTCTTCATAACCTGTTCGCTTTTATATTATGGCTGCTTATTAATTGTCAATTCTTAAAAAGACGTAGTTCAGTCTTATGCCCATCTTGGTCCAGTGATTTTGAACCATAGAAACATAGTACTTTGGCCTTTAAGTTGACATGGTATTCAGATACATATTCCGATACCCTAACACATTGTTGTTGCAGCTTCTGCAGGTTCTCTCCCCACCGTTCAACTGGTATTTTCACTGTTCCTTGCTCTTGTATTACATTTATAACCCGAAAAAGGAAAAAAGAAAAAAAAAAGAACATTCTGTTTTCTAGTTGAACTCACTAGTCCGGTTTCGAGGAAGACTTAACTGTATCATTCCGACCGGATCTAGTGAAGTTTCTGTAACTGTGAGCTACTCAAAGGGCGTAGCTTCACATCTGAGTGGATATATGTTGTTCCTATGGGTGTAAATATGGATTAAAATCCCAGCCAGCAAATGCATGTTTGGGTCAAAGTCACATAGGTGGCAGGCCATTGGTTAAAATGCATTGCTGCTGTTTTGTGTATTCTCCGCCGCAGAAAATGTAAGAGCGAAAAAGAAAACCGACAAAAATATCTTACGTCACCTTTTTGTTTAAGTTTTAAGTCAATTTATCAGTGATTCAGTTACGCGTTACAAATTTTGTTTTTCTCCCATTTTGGCTTTGCAGCATTATAGAACTAGATATTATTCTTAGGCAATACTTGTTTCTTTAATAGTTAGTGTGTTTAGAGTTGTTTTTGCCTATGACATGAGGATGTGAATTGTTCCTTTTAGAAGGCAAGAGGGATGCTAGTACTAGTTATTTTGAGTTGTTTTTGCTCATGACATGAAGATTTGAATTGTTCCTGATGTAAGGTAACGATGTTAGTGTTTGACGAGCACAGTCGTCTGTTGAGATAGGTCTTATCAGATGTGTCTAACACACATAGTTCTAGGCGGTAAAATAAAATCATTAATGATGCCTTCTGCTATTTTGAGTTGATTTGAATTGTACCTATTACATGGTAAGGATGTTAGTTTCGGCCATCATAGTCATTCATTGAGGTAGGTAGCATTTACCCAACACGTTTGATACTAACATAACTCTAAAAAGTAAAATAAAAATGCATGAACGATACCGTTCATTATTTTTGGCAAGTCTCCTTGCAAAAATATACTAGTAACCATTGCTATCATTGAAATTGTTTAATTTTCTATCATTATTACTGTCAAAGATATTAAAAGATATGTGTTATATTGCTATCTTGCTGATATGTATTATATTGCGATGGCAAGATATTGTCGTTTTGTTAAGGGCAAGAAGGTACATCGCTTTTCCCAACCTAGAGGGCGTTTCATGTTGTTTGTATTGCTTTAGTGTCGTTTCTCTTGCTTTGTCATAACCAAGATTTTTCTAAACTCTTATGGATATAATTTCGAAGGGTTTTACCCTTGAAAGAGTGCAGAGAGGTGGTCTCCATGTATTTAAGATTTATGGTTAGTGGTTAATTCAACTTTCGGTAATTGACTCTTCAATTATTTGAAAAAACACATTCCTTGAACAAAAAATTCTGAAGCAAATGCATGCTTCCAAATAAAGCGTATTGAATTCTTTGAAGGGCGCCCTGCTACATTCAAGAACAATATATAATACATTACCTGTCTTAATTGACAAGTTCCACTTTATTTTAAGTTTGGTTACAAATGACAGCTGAGATAGTGTGTGTGACCTTTCTTTGCTACTACCTCCAAATGTTGAATTAAAATTCCTTCCAAAAAAATAAAATGTTCAATTAAAACCCATGTTGGCAACTATAGCTGAAAGGAGAATAAAAAGAAAGGGACAATGACTATTATCTAAGAACAACTATATAGCACACGTTTTAAATGTGTCGTAAAAAGTATTAAAGATCATTAGTGCTTACAACAAGGTTCGTAACTCTTTTGGTCCTATATTTTGTTATGTGACAGTAGTGATTTATTGTAACATATATTATCTTGAATAATATTTGTATATGTCATTAATTGTGAATTAACCCGAGGAGCAACATGCTCCGGCTTAACTTTTCTATTATTCAATGCTCACTATATAAAAGGACTTGTATTAAAGATAATCAATGTGCATAAGTAGGTCTTTCTTTTTTTGAAAAAATATATGGGAGACTTTCTAGCCTTTTGTGATTGCTTGGTATATTGTGTTTGCAAAACATTTTCATGTGGTGATCTTTCTCGCAAATCGATCGATTTGTACTAAGCACATTTTAAGGCTTAGCCATCATAAAACGAATCTTCCTGATTTGATTCATTTGAACCTCACGTAGAGAGCAATAGCAATTTAAACCTTCCTTGTGAGAGAGAGAGAGAGAGAGAGAGAGTACAAAACAATGCAATGAGAGAGAGAGAGAGAGTACAAAACGATACAAGTTATCATTAAATAGCAATGTGTTGTTCAGCACTAAGTACTTTATAGCAATATAAATTATGATATTATAATGCATTTTAATTAATGGAACTTGACAGGGCATAATAATCTATATAGAGAGAGAGAGTACAAAACACTACAAGTTATCATTAAATAACAATGTGTTGTTTAGCACTAAGTACTTTGTAGCAATATAAATTATGATATTATAATGCATTTTAATTAATGGAACTTAACGGGGCATAATAATCTATAATACACGTTATCATCACACGATAAGCGGAAATCAAGGTTTACTGCTATAACAAAGAATTATAATAAAACAACTTGGCAAGTCCATTCATTTTCTACTGACAACACCCAAAAAAAAAAAAAAAAAAATTGGTATGATTGGAAAAGAAGTCGGATATTTTAGGGTAATTTTTACCTTTTATTTTCAAACTTTGGTAGAGATGTCCTTTCTTTTTTAGTAATTAGAAATATATAGCTTTGTTAAAACAAGTTAAACTTATGCAATATAATATGCTCATTTGGCATATATGCTTCTTTAATAGGTATCACAATATTTACCCCTGATGGGTTACTCTAATTTGAATAGTTTTATTTTGATTGAACTGTTATAATTAGTTGAGTTAATGTACCAAAAAAATCTAATATATTAAATTCTTATTTATTTATAGAAAATTATTTATTGCTTAATGTGGTGGGTAATCTTTTTGTTATGTGCTGAGTTTTTTTTTTTTTTTTAATTCCATTCCATTAATTTAATAATATAAAAGATTACTTTTATAGTTTTTTTTAATTGATTAATCTTATATGAAATTTTTAGGAACAGAAATTAATTAAAAGTATGTATAGAATTTAAGCTGATTCATGTATAAAGTTTTTTTTATTAAACAAAATTTCTCTTAATATAGTTCCTTTATGTATAATTTTTTTTCTCTTTTCTGTTTGGTTCATTCCATTAAATTAACTAGGAAGAAAAATAAAATAAATTTTTTTAAAATTGATTATTCCTATTTAAAATTTTAAATTAGGAAATTAATTAAAATGTGTACAAATTTTAAGCTTTTCACCGTCCATATACACTGAACTAACATTTCAAGAATTATCGACGCATAAAGTTTTTCTTTTTTTTAAAAAAATAAATTTTCTTCCCGTGTAGTTCCTTTATATATTATAGTTTTTTTTAATTATTATTTAAGAAAACAACATATTCTTAATATAAAAATTATTCCATCTTGGGATTTACCTTTTGTCCAATGAAAAAGAAAAATGAAATATTGAATTTACAGTAGTACATATAGTTTTAAATTAAAGGTAATTAAAATAAATTAAACTTTAAAGTTAAAATTCAAAAGGGAAAGAAATAAAAATAAAAAGAAAATAATTAGAAATTAATAAATTGTACTAGAAAACTTATTATTGCAGATTATTTCTAAATTAGTCAAAATTACTCATTTATTGAGAAAAATAAAAATATCTGTTGAAAACTCACTTATATATATAGATATTCTACTTATATGTATATATATTCTTTTTGAATGACATATTAAAATTATTGCATTGATAAGCTACCATAAATGAACGAAACTATCATGTTTGAACTAAATAAATCTTTTAAAAATTGAAATGGGTGATTGACGCAGAATAGCATTACGTTTATTCTTTCGAGAATAATGTTACATTTTCTTCTTAACATAGGAAAAAAAAAAAGAAAAAAGAGAAAACTTCGAATGTCTATTCTTCATATTTTTTCTTTTCCCATTATCCATTAATGTTTTGAAAACAAAACTCACCTTTTCTAAATTGTAACTTTAGAAGAGTATGACTTGTTTTTTTAAATTGAGCTGTGTTATTCATCACGGTGGGTGGAATTTTAATATCCACACGTGTCATCTTTTTCACCGAAAAAATGACTAAATTTTTTAAAGAGGCTTATAAAAATGTGATCAAATTTTAGATCCAATTTCAGTAAATATCTCTTTATCAAATGTTATATTGGTATATATCAAGTTTAAATTTTTATATACCAAGTATAAAAATTTATATACCTGGTGCATAACTAAAATTGGTAGATATGTGTATATACCAAATATAAAAATATATATATCTGGACATTTAACTATAAAATTTTAAAAGTAGACATCTACTTAATTAAATTTAAAATCTTGGTCATCTACTTAAATTTTTCTTTTTTTTTTAAACAAAAGATATTTACTAAGGCCCACGTTCAAAGATAAAATGCTATATTAGCCACGTGATTAAGTTTGAGCTCAAATTTGTTTGTTATTTTTTTTTACTTGCCACCTCAAACATGTTTTGTCGTTAAGGGATTATTTTGTATGAATGATAATAAATTAAGAAAAAAAAAATGTTTGCAATGAACTTTTTTTGTTTTTTTAATTTTTATTATGAAATTCATAAATAAATTGATCTAAATAGGATTCTAACTCATCTCCTCCCACATTGCTAATGATGAAATCTGTTTACCAAAAATAGAGTGAATATTCGTAATGGTCTCGTAAAAGATCCAAATAAATAGGGAAACTTCGAAATTAAAGAGATGATATCATGGCATAAACTACATTTCCCGTCGATAGAAAAACAAAAAGGCTCCCTTCAAAGAAAGGAAAAAAAAACAAAAAAGGAAAAAAGTAAATGAAGATGATGACAATACAATCATTTTCTTTTTTTGGCAGAGAATAAAAGTGGTGAAATCAATGACCCTACAAAACAAGAAAGTGACGAAATCTTGATCAATGAATCATGTGAAACGATAAACCTTTTATAGTTATTTTAACTTTTGGCCCTTGAATTATATGATTAGTCTCAATTTGATCCTTTAACTTTAAAATATGTCAATCTGCTACTTCAAAATATGTTTTGACTCAATTTTGGTCTATGAACATTCATATTTATACTTAACAATTAGGTATATGAACAAAACATCAATCCAACTAACTAAACCAACTTGAACCGAGCAAAACCAAAACCTACTTGCTAAAGTCGAATATAACAATCAACCCTTATTCAGATAGTGCTTGGTTTAGCTAATTCTTAGTAGAACCCACAAAAAACAAACATGATTAAAAAACCTAATCAAAACACTAATTTTCTTTAATTTTTTAAATGCAATATAAAAGCAATTTCGAATCTGAATTCAACTTAAAAAAATGAAAATAGAAATTGATAGGATTGAGAGCACTTCGAACGGTACTTGATTTGCACCTTTTACCAACCTCAACTCGAGTAACCCAAAATTCAACCAACATTCATCCTTTGTTTAAATCCGATTTGGAATTGTTGTGCTATTTAAAGAATTTCTGATTTTGATAAAGGGCTAGTTTAGTATTACTGTGTTATGCTGCAGTTGTAAAAAAAAAAAAGTATAAGTGTTTAGTAAATTTAATATACAAAACTATTGTGCTGTTTAAAAGTAATATTTAAGTATTTGGTAAACTATAGATTATGTATTGTAAAGTGATATTTTAAACAATTTATATTGTAAAAGCATAATCAATTTCGAAAAGTAACTCTTACCATATTTCTAAAATTCTGTTTAAATTTTTGGTCATGCAGTAACTTTTAAAATCTATTAGTCAAAAGCAATAACTTGAGAAACGCCATCATTTTCGATTTTTTTGCTAACTGTTTTTAAAAGTTAAAACAATAACTATAATCAATCCCAAATGGGCTCAAAGCTTGAATCATAAGCTAACTAAATTTTTTTTAGCTTCTCAAAACTGCTGCGAAAAGTAGTTGGATCCTGTGTGTGAATCATTTCGAAATCTTTTAGGCAACATATTACAAAAAATAGATTAATCAAATACCGGTTATAGTTTGAAATTATTTTATAACAGAAACAAGAACTCTAAAACTCTAAAAGCAATCTCAAACTTAGTATATTCAACTATGTTTATGTCTCGGATTTGATGGTTGAAACAGAATTAGGCCATAACTGAGGGCCATAACTGATATTAACCAAAAATGTAATAAATACAATCGTTGTTTCATAAATTATAGTCAAAAGTAGAGACACAAACTCGGAGGTTCTTCTCTTTGATCAGTGAGCTCTCTCCAGAGGCAAGTGTCACGTTGTCACTCTCCCCGTGAAAAAGGCCCTCCGCAATTTCACGTTCTCTTCTTCTTCTTAGCTAAAACACACTCTTTCTCTCTCTCACATTTCACAAATATCAGGGGGACCAAACCAATCCTCATCAATCTCATTTCCTCCCCTCTCTATTTTCATGGCTTTATATCACTTTTCTCTCTAAAATATCTCCCTACAAGGTTGAGTGGTACGTATTCAGTCCTTCCTTTTCCAACTCAGATTCTCTTATTTTGGTTTTTCTCTGTATGCTTTCTGAGTTTAACTTATTGTTTCCGAGTGGAGCAAAGCTGATATTATCTCTGAAAAATCTCAATTGGGTTCTTCGTTTCCGATTGAGTTTCGAAGGTATGCATCTGGGTTTTCTTTGTTTTCGTCTGACCGCCAAATTATGGATTGAATTTCGTTATGGTCCATTGTCGTTTGTTTCCCGAGAAAATGGATGAAAATAGACGAAAATATCAACTTTTTTTTGGGTATTGTTTTCTGCTTTTGTATCAAAATTTTCGGAGTACATTGACAATTTACGCTTGGATTATTGTAGGAATTGAAAATTCTCATCTGGGTCTGATCCGAATTCGGATATAATGGCCAATTTGGGATTGTTTTCTGGGACTAAGTCGGTGAATGTGAGATTCAGATTACCATATTATACGCAGTGGGGTCAAAGCCTGGTGGTTTCTGGCTCTGAATCTGTGCTTGGTGCGTGGAATGTGAAGAACGGTCTGTTACTGAGTCCTGTTCATGAAGGTGATGAGCTTCTATGGTGTGGGACTATTGCGGTTCCCAGTGGGTTTGAATCCGAATACAGCTATTATGTGGTGGATGATAATAAAAATGTCCTGAGGTCGGAGGTGGGAAATAAGCGTAAGTTATTACTGCCTCAGGGAATTGAAGATGGTATCCTGGTGGAGTTGCATGATCTATGGCAGGTACTGCGTCTCTCTCTTTCTCTCCTGCCTTTTGTTTAGTTCTGAAGATACCTATTTTCCTTTCTGGACTTATTGTATATATTGGTCTTAGTTTTGCGTTGTATTTGCACTATGAAAACTGCGGCAATCTTCTGAGTTATTTAAGATTTTGGAATCTCGGAGCGATGCTGTTTTTGTTAGATATTTGAGATCTTTAATTGTTAATGAATGCCAGTAAAAGAGAAGTTAACTTAAGAATCTAGATCTTTAATTGTCAACGAATGGCAGTAAAAGAGAAGTTAATTTAAGAATCTTACAGAAATCCACTTTTGGAGTTGCCAAGTATTGTTTTTCATATTCTTTTATTCTTTATTCCTCACTATACTCTTTTGGAGTTGTTAAGTGTTATTTTTCATATTCTTTTATTCTTTATTCATCACTTTACTTATTGTTTCTTTCAGTTTCTTTACTGTTTTTTAGCACCCCAATATTGTGTTGTTACCTTTGCATATATTTATGTGGTTAGAATCCACTCTACAATATTGTTTTTTTTTTGTTCAGTACTGATGCTATCTGAATCTGTCCTTTTTGTTATTGTAAGTTATCTGGTTGCATGTGGTTGATAAAGATAGGTCTCCAACTAGTTTCCTACTCCAATTAAAGTATCTGGTTGCATGTGGTTTTTGTTAAAGGATCTTTTGCATGAGCAAATTGCTTAAGATGTTGGTCATTTAGAATGTCTGAAGTCGGTTCATATATTTCTTTTTCCTTTTAGAAGAAATAAGAAATTTTTGTAAGAAACATGGAAATTTTATTAAGAGTGAAAAGAAGTATAATAGTTAAAAGGACATAATCAGATTTAATGGAATATCCCTACTAGAAATAATTATCAAGCTCACCGGTTTATTAGAGGAGGAGGAGGAGGAGGTCGGGGGGAGAAACTAAAGAGAGTTTGGAAGCCCAGTTTCATAAACGGACACAAAAATTAGCCAAATTAACTACATATTGTTGATTATTTGTTTCATTTACAATTTTTTTGAACTTCCTAACTGTTTAACATATATATATATATATCTGATAATTCTTTGGAAATTCAATACAATGTAAGTAGGTTTGTGCCAAAAGAAAATTTATTTCTTTGTGATTTAAGATAGAAAATATTATATCATCTTGGAATGACTGGAAATAGGAGACTTTAATTAAAAAAATCTAGCCTTTTTAGAACACTACAAACGCAAAAATGTGGATCTTTGAAGGTAGGAAAGAAGTACTGTGATTCTTTGGCTCTGTTTTTCCTATTTCACTGAAACTTGTCCAGTCTTAATCAATTCAAACTATATTTTTTGCTTTGTTCTTGTTCAATTTTAACTATAATCAGTGACTCAGAACCATTGCGGCCTTCAGTCGCTGTGTAGTTTAGTTGGCTAGAGCGGACTTCTCATAGAAATTCCTTTTCGTATTGTTGTCTTTTTAAGGTCGTTATTTCCTATGAACATTCTTTATGCTCTTCTGAGAATGGTATTTGAATTTACTTATAAAAAAAGTTGCTTGTGCATTCTAGGTTTGTCTCATTGACAAGTTCATCTAACTTTCATATTGTCATGATTTTTAGACTGGTGCTGATACACTTCCTTTCAGAAGTGCCTTCAAAGATGTCATATTCCGCAGAAGTTTCACTTTGAAGGTAGAGAGGCCTTTAGGAGTAATCGAGAATAAATTGGACAATGAAGGTAATTTACCTAGTTGATCTTTTTAATAACTTCTGTTGATGTAGTATGCTGTTTGGAAATTGTCTGTTAGCTAATGTGTTACTTGACTTCTATGAAAAACAGATTCCATTATTGTTCATTTCAAAATCTGCTCTCCGAATATAGAAGAAGGCACATCAGTAAGATTCATTTTCCTCTTTCTCTAGTGACGTTTTTGTACTTACAGTTGTTACATATGTAATTGGTTTTTTTACCAGGCTGCTTGCTACTAATTATTGTTTCATTTTATTAGATTTATGTTGTTGGTAGCTCCACCAAGCTGGGGCAATGGAAGATTGAAGGTGGACTTAAACTAAGCTATTCTGGGGAATCGATCTGGCATGTGGACTGTGTGTTGCCGAAGGCTCATTTCCCAATAAAATATCCTTGGGAGTTTTATTAGTGTGCAATAATTTGATGGTGCTTTGGTTATTTTAGGACTTTTATTGTTAGTCTTTCTCTTTCTCTTCCTTAACAGTTATTTCACATATAAGTACTGTAAATACAGAAATGCAGGAAACTTTTCTTTGGAAACTGGTCCTACTCGAGACCTCTCTCTTGAATCCTCAAATGCTAAACCAGGATACATAGTCCTTTCAGATGGCATGGTGCGAGTAAGCTACTGACCATGCATTGAGAATGCTAAATAATATAATCAATGCTGAGTTGCATAAGAGATTGGACCCGGTCCTAAAAGTGCTAAACTGCATGCAAACTTCCAGTGATGGCCATAATATTTTTACATGTTTTATAGGAAACATCTTGGCGGGGTGCCGGTGTTGCGATCCCCATGTTCTCTATTAGATCAGAAACTGATCTAGGAGTTGGAGAGTTTCTTGACCTAAAGTTACTAGTTGATTGGGCTGTGCAGTCGGGGTTCCATCTCGTTCAACTCTTACCAATTAATGACACGTCAGTCCATGGGATGTGGTGGGACTCATATCCCTACAGGTATGGAAACAATTTCAGTAATCGACAACCACATACTACTTTACTTTTATTATCTTTCGCTTTTTATCTAAGGACAAGGACAATAGCATATCTTGTTTTGTAAGTTGTGTATCATTACAAATTTTATGGTTCTTTATTTTATTTCTTTTAACTCCCAAAAATTGAGTTCTCAAGTTCCATATGCATTCTGTTCAATTCTATTACGCCATTTAGTTTAAACCTGTTAAGTCATGTAACACCTACTTGTTGAATTTCAATTTGCTACAGGATCCTGCTAGGAGAACTAAGTTGTTTTTTCTGGTTCTTTATGATCAGACCATAAATTACCTTTCTTTTCTTTGTTCTTCATGATTCAAGTTTTATTTATTATGGTTGACTTATTAATTGAATCTTTAATCCCATATAAGTTTTTGGGCCTGAATTTTCTCCTGCAGCTCACTTTCAGTGTTTGCATTACATCCTTTATACTTGAGAGTACAAGCACTTTCAGGGAATATACCTCAGGATATCAAGGTAGGGATAGGAAATGTTTTAAATTCTTTATTTCTTGAAAGAAGCATAAATTTAGGGTGATATATGGTATCTTCCCCGAAGAATCCGATATGTTATTTGTTTATGAAAATTGCAATTAGGTGCCCCATTGAATAGTTTTCAACTATTGCAAATTTCAACGATTTGTTTGTTTGCAGTTGAAATAGTTATACTTTGCTCTGGATAATGCTGTATAAGAATTGATGTCTCTGTAGACATACATTCAATATAAATATGTTTTCTATTAATATGAAAACTTGTATTATATTGGAATTCTGCTTATCTGTAGCCTTTTGTATTGCAAGAAACCTTTTCTTAAGAGTACAGCATTTCAGCACTACTGTAATTTTATGAGTTCTAGGCATTGATTTGAAATTTGTGTCAGAGAGAGGCAAGTCGTACTTTTCCCTTCGTTTTCTTTCTTTATTTTTTATTTGGTTTTTTCATTTCTTAACTTAACTCTGTGTTTTACTCTTCTATTTTTTTGGGACTGTTTTTGTTTCACAGGTAGAGATTGAGAAGGCAAAAGAACAACTAGATGGCAAGGTAGTCCTTAGATGATTCATCATTTCCTTGATATCTTATGAAAGAAGACATCAAAAGCTTAAATGATATTTGTTGAAACATGATATAATAAGTCTGGGATTTCACCTGTTTGTATGTTTCTTTGAAGCCTAGTTTATCTTTCTTGTTATATTTGTCATGATTACCTCTAACTACTCGTTTACTTCTTCTGAATTGCACTGCGGATGTGATTTGGGGTTATGACTTAAAACTATTTCTTTGTTTTCATACCTAGTTCAACCAAATTAACTAGGTGCTGTTTGATTTATCCTATAACTCAGAAAATTGTTTATCACCTTTTTCGGTGTGACACTCTCCGTCAACAACCTATGACATTTTTCAGGTATTAGGTTTTAGATTTTTATTCTTGTAGAATGATTTTTATTTTTTATTAGTTCTTTTGTTTTTGAGGGAATTATATGTAATAGCAGCATAAAAAACTGTGTTTAACAGGAGATTAAACTAAATATGCTGGAGACATGCGCTCTACTGCAACTACCAACTATAGTCTCAACTTTTGAAAACTTCTGACTCTTTTACTCTTTGTTTTCAAAATACAACTGTGGGCTGCACTCCATTTTTGTCCTTTTGACTTTCCTAAACCTTATTCTCGTGTACAATAGTATGTTGGGCAGACATAATCATGAAACTATGAAAAGTTGTTGAAAAAGTCGTGTTCTAAATGTAGAGCTTCATTTTGGTATGCCAATTGTACAATGTTCAGAAATTTGTAATGTTAGAATTTTGCTAGAGTATTTCTTTTATTCAAACGTGAAGATGATTATAGTAGGTCATTTACAGATTTGAATGGGAGTACAAAATACACTCTTTTGGCTGACTGCAGTCAGGTTCCCCTGAGTACATTTTCAGTGGGTGAAATCAACTTGCCATCCATTAGATTGCTTTGATTGTGATCCTTCTAATTTCATGATCAAAAGAATGTTTCCATCATGTCAATGTGTCTTGCATTTGGATCTGCAAATAATCAGTTGAAGTCTGTTTGTCTTTCAATCTATTATGAACTCACAACCATTTTTTATTGTTCTTTAGAAAAGACAACTAGATAAAAATTATAATAAGAAAAGCAATTCTGAGAACTTAGGAAAGTAGTAGGCAATACATGTATGTCAGGTTCATGATAGGTATGGTACTTCGTTTAGTTCAAGCAACTATTTGTTGTTGAAACCCGATTTTGGTTTCTTGGTCCTTGGGGATTTTCTTCTTTTCATATTTTTATGATATTTTAGGGGTCTGAGTGACATAGTTATGATGATGGTGGTGAGAATTTAAGCATCCACTCAAACTACTAATTTAACCTATTGACTCTGCAGGATGTTGACTATGAAGCTACCTTGACTACTAAACTTTCAATTGCCAGGAAAGTTTTTGCACAAGAGAAGGAGTTGATACTTAACTCCAGTTCCTTTCAGGAATTTTTTTCTGAGAATGAGGTCTCATATTTTCTCTTCCTTCTCGCACTATTATGTTAATGTGGCAAAAGATCCAGGAATTGTTTCCATATTTATTTATTTCACTTAAAGAAAATTTTTAGCAACTGCAACCTTACTCATGTTTTAATTGTGCATAGGATTGGTTAAAACCATATGCAGCCTTCTGTTTTTTGCGTGACTTCTTTGAAACATCAGATCATAGCCAGTGGGGTCGCTTTTCTCATTACTCGAAAGATAAGGTAATCATCTAGTTGATTTGAAAGTGTTTATAAAGTTGGTATATTTGTATCCATATAAATATATGGTTCTTTTAATTGCACCTACTATTTAGTAATTTATCTGGAAAGTAGATTTATCTAGTTAGTTTGCATATAAAACTAGTTGATCAGAGATTGAGTTCAAATAAAATATTGATTACAAAAAAGAATTAGTTTTAACTATGTCGACAGTCAACAAAGCTTCTCGTCTTTTCTTTCAGCTTGAAAAACTTGTTGCTAAGGAGAGGTTGCACTATGATGTTATTTGCTTCCACTATTATATCCAATATCATTTGCACTTACAAGTAAGTAGTACCATCTCTCTACTTTGTGGATCACTTGAGGTGTTCAAAAGGAAAATTGTTGAATTGTTTGGTAATCTTGTGAAATGTCAGTTGTCAGAAGCTGCAGATTATGCGAGAAAGAAAGGAGTAATATTGAAAGGAGACCTACCTATTGGTGTTGACAGAAACAGTGTAGATACCTGGGTTTATCCAAATTTGTTCCGCATGAATACATCTACAGGAGCACCTCCAGATTATTTTGACAAAAATGGGCAGAATTGGGGATTTCCTACTTATAATTGGGAGGAAATGTCAAAAGAAAATTACGCTTGGTGGCGAGGTCGTCTGGCACAGGTGTACATGATTTATCTTTTTTGTATCTTTGCTTTGTTTCCTTTCTACTAAATTTTCCATAACTCATTGATCGTTTTTTTTTTTTAATGTTTCCAATACAGATGGCAAACTACTTCACAGCTTATAGAATCGATCATATATTGGGCTTCTTTAGAATTTGGGAGCTACCAGAGCATGCCATGACTGGACTAGTAGGAAAATTCAGACCTTCAATCCCTTTAAGTCAGGTATTGAAATGCTTGGAATAGAAGATTTGGTTTGCGAGATGATAGATAAGAGTTTTAGAAGCAATTTCCTCTCATTCCTCCATAGTCAATACACACAAGATTGTGCTTTTGTTTCAGGAAGAATTAGAACGAGAGGGCATATGGGATTTTGATCGCTTAAGCCGGCCATATATTCAGCAGCAATTCTTGCAGGTTACTGAAGTTTTTAGATTCTTATATTCTGGTTATGAATGGTAATATCAGCCTGTTTCAAGTAATTAGTCTTTCAAGCAAAAAAGAAAAAGAAAAAGAATTATANTACTGATGCCTTATTTTTTTCAGGATAAGTTTGGAGTTTCTTGGTCTTTTATTGCCTCAAAATTTCTGAATGAATATCAGAAGAACCGATATGAGGTGATAATCATAGTGTAGTGTGTGTGTGTTTTTTTTTTTGCTCTCTCTCTCTCTCTCATGGAATTTCCTTCTTGTTAATCTTTGTAGGTCGAATTTCCTTGTTTGCATTCAGAATTAATCTTTGTAGATAGGGGTGTACATGGGTTGGGTTGGGTTGGGTTAGCTTAGGCTTTAGGGTTTTTTGAACCCAACCCATAGGTTTCGGATTATAAACATTATAACCCAAGTAGCTAGAGAAATTTATTAACCCAAGCTTCATTGGGTTGGGTTGTTGGGTTGTGAGGTCTTATACCTTACTTGTTTTTTTAGTTCTCAATTATTAAAAATAGGCTTCAAATTCTAATTTTATCATTTAGTATTTATGACTTTTGGTTTTAACCAATTTAGTCTTTGAATAAAAACTTATCCTCATATAAATTCTAATAACTACATATACTAATTGTTAAAAATTCCGACCATCTACTCATATAGTTCTAACAAGTAAAAGCTTTATTTTAGTTTTCAATTGTTAAAAATAGGTTTCGAGTCCTAATTTTGTCATTAAACATCTATCATTTCTTTTTTAGCCAATTTAATACCTGATATAGAAACTTATACTTGTAGAACTTCTAAACTAACATGTGAAATTTTCTATTTTACACTTTAATAGGCTATACATATACACATTTTTCTTTTAATATGTGAGAAGTTCCGGTTGGGTTGGGTTGTGGGTCTCCTCAACCCATAACCCAACCCATAGCTTTGGTTTGAAAAAATAAGAACCCATAAACCATATTTTTTGCTCGGGTTTTCATTTTCGGTTTGGCTTGGGTTAGGTTGTTGGGTTGGGCAGATCGATGTACACCCTTATTTGTAAGTGTTTAGTGTATTACTTGTTCTTTTGGTGATGTTGGTACATCTTGCAACGTAAACGTGGATAATTTCCACATTCTATTATTTTTGTCCAGTCTTTTTATTAGAGCTTAACGTTACGGTGGATTGTAGTTGCTTTGTTGTCTCATGGTCCAGATGTGTCAAAGGAACTCTGTAGGGGTTCTGTATGTTAGTTGGATGCAGAATAAGATTTCAAAGGACACCACGATTTTTAAAGTAATATATTTCCCAGCGGCCCAGTTTAGCTTGATTTTAAGAAATAGATTTGCTAGGGAGTTGTATGCAATATCAGCTTCATCAGAGCTATATTAAATCTTTATGCTTCTTCTTTAGGTTTATGTGTCTATTGCTCATTTTGACATTTTTCCGTTTCTCAGACAACATTTTCAGAACATATTTACCATTCATTTTACTTTTGAAAACAGAAATCATAAATGTTGACAAGCAAGCTCTTTTTGCAACTGGATCTGATTTTCTTTTCTCTTATATTTTATTTTTTTCTTGCTTTTTCAGTTCAAGGAAGACTGCAACACTGAGAAAAAGATTGCCTCCAAGCTGAAGTCACTTTCAGAAATGTCTTTGTTAGAGAATGAAAACAAGATACGGCTTGATCTGTTTGATCTTCTACGGGTACAATATAATACTTGATGCATTAATCATGTTTCGATTTTGTAACAACATAACTTGTCTTGTAACTTGTACTATATAGATTTATACTGTAAACATCACGGTTTTCGTTTCCCTATTTTTTTTCTAACTTTTCCTGAAGTTAATTTTTGCGTGTCATCATCCACTACCATCCTGGTTCTGAATCTTTGTCACTTTTTTGCTCTTTCAGAATATAGTTCTTATTAGAGATCCAGAGGATCCAAGGAAATTCTATCCTCGCTTCAATCTTGAAGATACTTCCAGTTTTGAGGATTTAGACGAGCACAGGTACCTCAATAGTTTTTTGGTCGAAATGAATACCTTATAATAGTAATTAAGTAATTATCACTTTTTCCGCCTTGCTGATAAAATGTCTGAATAATCTTTGTCGTACTTCATTGAATAGAAAAGATTCTTTTTTCTGACACCCTAATTTAGTACCAACGTGGAAACTTTTGTTTGTCATCAACAGCAAAAATGTTCTGAAAAGATTATACTATGAGTACTATTTCCATCGGCAAGAAAATCTTTGGCGGCAGAATGCTTTGAAGACTCTGCCAGTTCTCCTGAACTCGTCAGATATGCTTGCCTGTGGAGAAGATCTGGGCCTTATTCCTTCTTGTGTTCATCCTGTATGCTCATTCAACCTTTCATATTCAATTAAACGTCATAAGCCATCTGGCTGCTTTTCGACAAATTCAATCTCCGCTTTCCCAACTCTTCAAGTTTCTCTTAATCATGGTTTTAGTCCTATATTCCACAGAAGTTGTGCTACTCTGACTGATTGATTGTTATACAGGTTATGCAAGAACTGGGGTTAATAGGCTTACGCATCCAACGCATGCCCAGTGAACCTGGTTTGGAGTTTGGTATCCCTTCTCAATACAGCTATATGACGGTAAAGATTTGTATCTTGCACTTTTGGTTTTGGGCTATTGTTTACACGTGGATATCCCTGATTCCCTATAGTATTGAATGATTTTTCCATATCTCATCAACATCAAAATATTACTATTACTATTTTGATATCGTTACTGCTGTTTACCTTTCTTCTTCTTCTTTTTCTTTTTTTTTTTAGCGGCATCATCATTTTGACAACGCATACTCTTTGGGATGTTGTAATGATGCATCTCCATCTTATTGTCATTTGAATCTGATTTGAGAGTGTAATTGAATTGGGTTTCGATGTCACAGGTATGTGCTCCATCTTGCCATGACTGCTCGACCCTGCGTGCTTGGTGGGAGGAAGATGAAGAAAGACGTCAACGATATTTCAAGACTGTTGTTGGTTCAGATTTGTTGCCACCTAGTCGATGTGTTCCTGATGTTGCACATTTTATTATAAAGCAACACGTTGATGCTCCATCAATGTGGGCAATTTTCCCTCTTCAGGTATCAATATGGACACGTTGATTCTTCCCTAAAGACTAAAGTGCTATCCTAAAACTGAGGGTTTAATTAATTTGTTGATAACCTGAATTTCCCAGTCCCTTGCAGTACTTACTATAATACTTGGTACTCCTGCACTGGTTTATTTGCGTATTAATTCTGTGCCTCTTTTATTGGTCAGGATTTGTTGGCTTTGAAGGAAAAATACACAACTCGTCCTGCAACAGAGGAAACAATCAACGACCCGACTAACCCAAAGCATTACTGGAGATACCGTATGTATAGATTCTTAGCTTCAAGATTTGACTATCTGAGTTTGATTCCACTTCGTTTTTGACTTGTTTGATAACCTCCTTTCCTTAAAATCTTTGAACATACTGATTTCAACAGTTTGTTCTCTTGTACACAGGTGTTCACGTGACCTTGGAATCTTTGATCGAGGATAAAGAATTGATAACAACCATCAAAGATCTTGTACGTGGAAGCGGAAGGTCACATCCCGGGGGAGAAACCGAAAGCCAAGTGAAGCTGGAATCGGCAGTTTCGACCGAGAAGCAGCCTGTTGCCAATGGGAAGGAAAAGATCCCTCTAGTGTCGGAGTCACATGGAGCTCCTAAAAAAGACCTTCTGGCTGTTCGCTGATGATATCTTGGTGAACTCTATTTCCAGCCATACTAAATATATCATTCTGGTGGAACAACAGTAGTTAAATAGAATAATTGTTCAACCAAGGTGGTTACCGAAGATATTTTCTTTCGACGAGCACGCAAAATAAATGATAATAAAACGAGAAGAAAAGAAAAGGAGAGAGAGCGAAAATCTAAAAAAATTTATAAATGGCTCCATCTCTGTCATGTCAATTTTTTAGCATGAAATAACTTATTTATATGTGCTTTTTGATAATGAAGAAACGTTATTAGTTAGTAGCCGCTACTATGATTGTCAGCACTTCACTTTCCTATTGCATAGTTTCTTTTGTTGGATCAATAATGGATGAAACCTGTGCTTTTATGGCAAATGATTGATCAAACCTCTGCCTGCTCTTCTCTGTGGTCACATACGGTTCGGTTTCGTACTTTCATATCTTTTGAATACGTATATTGATTCAACTGTTTTCAGTAGCAACTAGAAAAATCGATAGCCAGGTTTCATGCTAGGCAACTGTTTTTAACCTTATTCGGGAAAATTAGAAAGTACGAAAAGAGAGATTCATTTGAAAGTTTAGGAGTTGACATTGTAAACCAGTTGATTACGAAAGGTTAGGAACTTCAAAGCTAACATGAACAATCACACAGATACATGAATAACATCAGAAATAGAGAGAGGTGAGTGAACGACCGTAACTATCTTTATTGCATCAGTCTCGGCTAGGGATGGCAATTCGTATTGGTGAGTCGTGTCAATGTCAATATAAAACAACATATATCTCAACCCGAATCTGACCTGCTTAATAATCGTGCCAGAAATTTTAACCCGAAACTAACATGTTTATAAACGGGTTGACCCGATACGACCCGTTAACCCGTTTAATCTAAATTAGCTAAAATATTTTTTTTAAAAAAAACATATTTAACATAAATTTATGCATATTTTATGACTTTAAGACACTAATACTCACTAAAAATAAATTGAAACCACATAAAATCTCAATATATGTGCGTAATAAAGTCTTAAAAATACGCCAATATTTTCAAATAAGTATTACACGAGTCATAAACGGGTTGATCCGAAATTGACCCGTTTATTAAACAGGTCATTGCGGGTCAGTTTCGGGTTGGTGGGTCAACTCAAACTCGACCCGTTTAATAAACGGGTTCGCGGGTTCAACCTGATTTTGATCCGAACCCGTTTAAGACAAACCCAAACTCGTTAATTCTGTGCAGGTTTCGAGTCGTGTTGTTGCGTCGTATCATAAATTGCCAGCCCTAATCTCGGCCTCATGGACACACAGATTCAAATTAGTAACAAATATGAGGCCGTACAGATTCAAATTAATAACAAACTGCAGCCCCTCCCCAACCTAACGCAATATATTTGAATTTGTCAAGTTTTGTATAGTTTTAGTATTGAATTGTGGTGCATTTTCTGGGGCGACATTATCTAAGGAGATTGTTTCGATATGTTCTTGCGGATACCCGTCTCGAGTTCATAGTTTTGTGTTGCCTTTTAGTTGTTTTGATTTTGTAATTTTTTAAAAAAAAATTATTTTATTTAATTTTATTTGCTGATTTTAAGGTTGTTGAGCAGGGGATAGGGTACTAACCTATTTCTGATGCTTTTCCCTCAAATTAGTTTTCGTATATATAAAAAAAAAGTATTGAAATGTGGTACCACAATACTACAGATCTATTGTTTTAATTTTTTTGTAATTAGTTTGTACTGTGGTTAGTAACATTTCATGTTCACAGTACCTTATAATACTTTTTACGAATAAGAATAGCTTACAACAATGAAAACAGTGATTTTAATGTAAATAATAGTATGTATTGTGTTATGAGATTTCCCTCAAATTTTATATGAATAACGAAATAGCGTGGGAATAAATTTAACTTCTCGTATAACAAATATCATATATAATGTAGAAATGTTACAAGCAAACTTCTATGTTGCAAATTTACGAAACAGAATATAGAATATTTAAAGAAAACATTTAATTCTCCACCAAAAGTGTTAAAGCATGAATAATAATCCTAAGCTCTAAGTATAAATCCCAAATTGGGCTAATTTGGTATTGTTGTGCCGTGCGATAGTTGTGTTATGAGTAAGAAGTAGCTGTGAGAAAAAAGGTCTAGGCATTTGGTAAATCTAACTTACGAAACTGCTATACTATTTAAAAGCAACATCTAGTATTTGATAAACTATAAATTGTATGTATAATAAAATATTATTTTAGATAATTTATATTATAACAGCAGATTCAACTTTGAAAAGCGTTACCATGCTTCTCAAATTCTGTTTAAAATAATGGTTACACAATAACTTTTAAAATAAATTCTGCTATAAATTGTGTGTACAGTAAAATATTATTTTAAATAATTTGTATTATAACAGCAGAATCAGTTTTAAAAAACGTTATCATGCTTCTCAAATTCTGCTTAAAATAATGGTTACACAACAATTTTTAAAATTTAATGACCAAAAGTAATAACTTATCAAACGCCTCCCTTTTCCCTTTTTTTCTCTATCACTTTTAGAAGCTAAAGCCAGAATCTAGAAACAATCCCAAACGAGACCATTGTATGCCAAGTGATGTAGCATTTGATTCCATTTCTATTATATATATATATATACACACTAAGCATTGATAACCTGGTCATGGTCCAATTTTTTCTCCCTTTTATCCTTAGTTTTTTTATTTTTTCCTTATTAAGTTTTAATAAAATAAAATAATTTTTTTTTTGTTTTATAGGGATATAAGACACTTTGTTCTTTCTTTCCTTATATATCCCTAAAAACAAGGGTTAGTTTAGTACTTTTACTATTGGCAGCTCACTACTTTTTTTTTTTAACATTTTTGTTTTTCCTTACGTAAATCACAATATTAATAAATATGAAGTCTCGATAACCAGGTATTCATCGAACCTTTTCTTAGTACCAATCATGTCCTCTAGACACGTGTCTCTAAAGGCCATGTAAGGCTACATACTACAAGTCCACACTCATAGGGAAAGGTCTTGATCATTTTTGTTTCCTTAATGCTTTTGTCTTTTTATTATATTTTCAATTATTTTGGTAGATTAATTATCAACTACTACCTACATGAATTATTTTAAAATGTTTTTCCCTTCAATCTTTCTGATTTTTTTTTCCTTTTTTTTATTATAAATAAATAGATATATTTCTAAACCAATTGTTTTTTTCAGTTCATTAGTCTAATTGTCGTTGTTCACTGATAAATTTATATTCATAGTGTGATTTTATTTTATTTCATATTTTCATACACATTACTATTTTTTTTTTCCAAAATATAATGTTATGTGGTTAACACTTTGTATAATTTATTATTTAATTAAAAATTAATACAATGTATTCCAACGTTCATCTGGTTGTTATTTGGAGTGACAATTACATATATGGAATACATTAATGAAAGAAACAACTTTTATATTTTGTTGAATAAAAGAACAATTTATTTTATCATGTTATATGCTATTTAAAACCTTGTAACTTATCATGGCTATAGACTGATATGATTCAGAAAATGTTGGTATGTGTTTGATGTATATAAGTAGGTACGTAGTATTTGTAGTTGAAACACTGTATTTCACATTTTTTTTGGCATAATTATATATAAATAAAATATTTTTTCTTAATATTGCCATAAATTATTTTAAAATCTATTAAATAGTTTGTTCAATTAACCATTAATAACTTGGGTTTCAATGAGTATTGGAAAAGACAATTTAATTTTTTAGAAAAGTACTATAATTGAGTAGTTAATATAAGTTAGCTAAAATTTTTATAAGTTAGTACTGATATGTACCATAAAGAAATTTATCTCAATATTAAGTTGTGTGCGTATACTTATTTGAATATTCTATGTAATATTCTTATATTACAAAAAATTTATGTATGCAAAATACTTAAGTGAATTGGCATATTTTTATCTGAATTATGTAGACATATTAGTTTGAATGTTATATATAATATGTACCAAAAAACTAGCATAGGTTTTTTTTTTATTTTATTTTATTTTTATTTATATTAAAAAAAACTAGCATAGAACACCCCGATACTAAAACTAGGAATTTTTTTTTTAAAATGACAAAAATATCCGATGAGTTGAGGCCAAGGTTTCCCACGGAACTTTTAATTATATATATATATATCTTGTTTTCATTTGGAACTTTTAATTATATATATATATATCTTGTTTTCATTATTCTTCTTCTTCTTCTTCTTCTTCTTCTTCTTCTTATTATTATTATTATTTTCTTTTTTATATTTGTACTCATATCTTTTTTCTTCTTTTTTTAGTCTTATTTTCCCAATTGCATAATTACTACTAAATTCTTGCTTAAAGAAATTTTATGAGCGAATCACGTCTTTTGTTTCAATTGGTTATAATGTTGTTTAAACTGTAATAAAGATTGGTATTACTTAGATTATTAGTATATTATGTAAGTAAGCAATTTAGTGATTTTTTTTTTCTTTCTAAGGAGGGCTTAACTATGAAGAACACATGTTGATAGTAGTAGAAAATTTAGAGAAATAAGATAGTAATATTTCAGTTATATAGTTATCTTTCTTTCTTTTAGCGAAGAAGGCAAGAGAGAAAAGATTAAGAAACAAATAAAGAACAAGTAAAGAGAGACACGGCATCTTTTACTAGTTCTTTTTTAAACTCTTGATATTGCAGTTGACTTATTACTTTATAGTTATTTCAATAGACTTATTTCCTTAATGCATAAAGCATCATAAAAGAAATATAAAAGAAATATAAAATAAATTTAAAGCAAGATAAGATATGTTATGAGATACGTTATTACCTTAGGGAGGAATGCAACTACAACTAACATTACCAAGTACTGACGAAAAATAACAAATATAAAAAATACCAGGGTTTCACCTTACCAATTTTTGAGAACAAATGGCTGAGATACCATCTTTGGAATAGCTTTCTACTCTAGCTGAATCCCAGACTATCTATCAGTGGCAAAGCTTAAACCCTCCTGAAGAGCAATACACTCCGCAAGGAGAGCACCAAAATTCCCCATGACTCTTCTTGCTACGGCTTCAATTTTTACTTAATTTTTGTATGGTCGTGTACTATGTACAACCCCCAGTGGCTATCTAGTTCATTCCCGGTATTGTAGTGCAGCGTCGATGTTAAGCTTTGAGGTTCCTAGCATCTTGACAGAGCAAATTCGAGAGCAATTAATACCATGGGTGGATGAGATTCAGATTTTAATAACTACTTGGAAATTCAGATTTTATTCTTGTGTAAAAATTAAGATTTTGTTGTTTTAATATCACAATTACACTAAGAAATAGAAAAGGACACACATATTATTTATTTATTTAGTACTTTTAATCAAAAGGAGAGAAAGAGGAGAGCATCAAATCCTAAGAGTACATCCCAACTAAGTTGGGACCCATAAATAAGACAATCTTCTATCACCGTCTACCTCAAATAAATTAATAAAAGGAAAAGTATGCATAAAGTAACACGACAGCATAAAAAATGCAAAACAGAAAACAACCCCGATCACTAGGAGGGAATATATATATAGTCATGCAACACAATCTTATTGGATTAAACCTCCAATAATATCTCGTTAAAGCCCTTACTAAAATAAAATTACTTAATTCAGATTTTCAATGAGGAAATAGTACATCCAATTGTCCAATTGAATCTAATATATCACCTATAATAAGACCTTACATCTTCTCTGCGACATAGTTGCTTTTGTTCTCACTACAAGCTAATTTTCCTGAGCTTTTCCTAGTAGCCAAACAAAACCTCACAAGCATTCTACAAATTTTATCCTCCAGTCAAGAATCCTAAGTTAACTAATAGAGAATACAGTTGAGTAACTTGATCTATAGTACATAAGCCAAATGTCTTATATGTACTATTACATTTGCGAGCTCACTCCTAAAATCAAGTTATAACTGTTTAATGATATGTCCCTGCCTTAATGTTCATAGTTAAGCTACAATCCAAACTAATTAATTTAACCAACACTGATTGTCAATAACTACTTAACAACTAACTCTCACTGATTGAAGTAGAGACATTAACATTAACATATTCCCAAAAAAGCTCCACAAGTAGCTGCGGTTGTGAGAAGAGTCAGGTGAATATGAAACCTTTTCTACACATACACGGATTTAACGTATATCCCTTCAAAATGTAGTCGGACTGAAATATAAGCCTTATCTAGAGGTATACCTAATATGGTTCCATGATGAATCTCCCAAATGTTTTCTTCAATAACAGTAGCTATTCTTAGCCCATCAACCCTAATGAGATCTGCTACCATCATCTTAGACTGTGGCACAATTTCCAACCCTCCATCTCTACACAAGATAGATGACATTTCCCATATCATGCTTTGAAAAATCTACGTAGACGCATGTCCAACACTCGCTCCCATAGACATACAATGAGGAAACTAATAAATAATCAGTGACATCTCAATTGATATATAGAAAAAAAAGAAAAAGAAAAAGATTTTGTACTCTTAATTAGTATGAGTCAGACATAAAAATCTTTCTTCTAGCGGACTCTTCTTTTACTCTTCCTCCTCTTAGAGCTCTATTCGGTTATAGAGGGACATCCTAAGAATATTTCTCTTTGGCAGCACTACTACAAAAATACCATTAGAAGATAGGGGTGGGAGTACTAAAAACGACGGGCTATCGGCACCACGTTATCTGAAAAAACACGGGACCAGTTCATTTCATAGTCATAGCGTATTGGCCTGAGATTCTCCATTGAGTGGTTCATACTTGTAACTTAGATTATCTGTTTCGTGGCTTGATTAGAAGGCTGGATTATCTGTTCTTAAGCTCTTTCTCAAGCCTGGGCCCTTCTGAACCGTCTTCCCCTTACTCCCCGACCGGCTTGAGCCCCTCTGAGCTGTCATCCCGTGCTCGTCCTCCTCTGCCACTGATGGTCGATCCCTGCTCACAACCAGCCGTGCTGATTTTGTTTCTAATATTTTTAGGTACGTTATATATAAATACCAAGGTTCTATTTCTAATATTCCTGTACGAATACCAAACTGTTTGATGGGCTTCATATATATATAAATAGCCTGTTTCTAATATATATAAATGGTTCGGTTTCTAATAGCAACAACTCTGCTTGTTTGTTGGATATATTAGTTCATATATGTCTGTGATCTTTTACTTTTCTTCAGTTATTCTCACATATATATTACAAGTATTAATTTCTCTTGTAAATATTAGTGTCATACAAGTAGCTTGAGCTACATTATAAAAATTGGATCTTTTTATTACCTTGCAGCTTGGTACAGTTCAAGTTTGCTGCAGTCAGATAGGAAGCATTGGAACTGCTTATATATATATATATATTTGATTTTGGGGAATTTCCTAAAAGAGATACGGTTAGAATTTTTTTTTCTAAATTTGGATTATTCTCTCTCTCTCTCTCTCTCTCTCTCTATATATATATATATATATATATATACACACACACACACATTAGGAGTAGTCTAATTCTGATTGCCTGAATGTACTGCTTCCACCACAGATCTCAAAAAATTCTTCCAATTACAAAACAATGCCATATATTTCGCCCCGTGAAGCTTTCGGGTTAGGGTAAACAGAATTCAAGTCACGAACTCTAATATTAGATTTTCTAAAAACTATTACAACTCTAACCTGAATGAAAGTCTTTGAGAAAGTAGGTAATTTTTTTGGTAATACTTTGATAATGGTAAATAATATTGTATTATGATTTGGTTTGCTCATAAACTTAAAGTTTATGTATCTAATTAATACGAAATGGTCATTTAAAGTTTATACATGCTATGTGCTCGATAAAACAACTAAGAGAATGTTAGTAGAGTAAAATCACTTTTTTGACATTTAAAGCTTTTTATGATATGGAATTTTATTCTCTAAGTGGAATTTTATTATCTAAATATGATTGGCATTTAAAGCTTTCTATGTAAGTGCTAGAATTTAAAATTTATAGCTTATTAGTTTTTGAAATTAAAGTTTATACCAATATAAAGTACATATATAGTATAATTTTAGTAGGCTTGGTCTTTTTAAACTTATGTTTTATGTATATTTTTCATTTGTCTTTGTCATTTGAAGCTTAAGTTTGAGGAAGATTGTCAATATTTTTTGTTGGATTTGCTAATAAGTTTTGTTTTTTTGTATCCAATTGATATAGAGTGGTCATTATACTATGTGTTTGATAAAATGACTAAGAGAATATTAGTAGAGTAAAATCACTATATTTGTATATGTTTAAGGCGAAATAATGAAAATATATTCTATAAATATAAATGTGATTGACTTGAAATATTTCTATGTAAATGCTAGAACTAAAACTTTATAGCTTATTAGATATTGAAAGTATAGCTTATAGCAATGTAAACTACATAGCAATTTAGTAGGCTTGGTATTATATAGTAATGAAACTATATTCTCTAAATGTGATTTACTTGTAAATTTTTATATGTAAAATTAGTAAAATTATACGAAAGTAAACTACATAGTAAAATTAGTAGGACTGATATTAAGTTTAAAGTTTATGCTTTATGTTTTTTTTTTTTTTTTTTTTTTTTTTTTTTTTTTTCCATGGTATAGATTATACAGTGATGGATAGAGACTGCATGCCGGCAAGTAGATTTACTAGTGAATATGAAAATGGAGTTAAAAACTTTATTCGGTTTGCTTTGGATCATGTGGATGACCCCAATGTCATATTATGTCCTTATGTTAGTTGTGGTAATACTAAAAAATATTCTGTGGTTAATGTAAGAGAATATCTATTTTTTAACGGGATTGATAAAAGTTATATAAGATGGATATGGCATGGGGAAGACATATTGCCTTCATTTGAAGAGAGTTTATTCAGATTCCAAAGAGAACATGAAAGAGATGAACTTGATGAAGATAAAGTGGTTACCATGGTAAATGATGCAAAGGATAGATTTATGGATCGTCCTACAGAATTCCAGAGTCTGTTATGTAATGCTAAGACACCATTGTATGAGGGATGTACTAAATTCACAAAATTGTCCGCCCTTGTGCGTTTATGGAATTTGAAGGCAGGAGATGAGTGGAGTAACACTAGTTTCACATTCTTTTGGAATTAATTAAAGATATGCTTCCAGTTAATAACGAGCTTCCTACATTTATGTATGCGGCTAGAAAGACATTATCTTCGCTAGGAATGGAGTACGAGAAAATACATGCGTGTCCTAATGATTGCTTTCTTTATTATAAAGAGAATGCAACATTAGATATTTATCCTAAATGCTTGCACCCAAGGTGGACGAAAGGTAAAAAACTATCTAAAGAGAGAAAATGAGTTCCTAAGAAAGTGTTGTGGTATATACTACTAATACTATGATTTAGGTGAATATTTAAAAATGAAAAACATGCAAAGAATTTGACTTGGCATGCAAATAGAATAGTATATGATGATAAACTTTGTCATCCTATTGATTCTCCGTAGTGGAAGACATTTGATGTGCAAAATCTCGAGTTTAGTGTTGAAATAAGAAATCTCTGTTTTGGTCTTTCAGCTAATGGTGTCAATCCACATAGTAACTTTAGTAATAGACATAGTACTTCGCTGGTGGTGCTTGTGATTTATAATCTTCCTCTATGGTTAAGCATGAAGCAAAGATTTCTTAGGTTGACATTATTGATTTCAGGACCCAAACAACCAGATAATGACATTGATGTATACTTGGCACCTTTGATCGATGACTTGAAACTGTTATGGGAAACTGAGATTCAAGTTGAGGACATGTTTCAAAGAGAAAAGTTTACACTTCGAGTAATGTTATTGTGGACAATTAATGACTTTCCTGCTTATGGAAATTTGTCGGGTTATTCTGTAAAATCTGGCAAGGGTTGCCCAATTTGCGATGAAGACACATATTCTATAAGGTTGAGAAATGGAGGAAAGTTTGCTTTTTTTAGGTAGTAGGAGATTTTACCTAAAAATTATCGATATCGCAAGCAAAAGAAAGCATTTAATGGAGAGGTAAAAAAATGGAAAGGCCCCACGTACACTTAGTGGTGAATAAGTATACCAAAATGTGAAGGATTTGAATATAATTTTTGGAAAAAATACAGAGAATGATAAAATTAGTGGACCTTGGAAGAAGAAATCAATCTTTTTTGAGCTCTCATATTGGAAGACTTTATTCGTACAGCACAACCTTGATGTGATGCATATTGAAAAAAATGTATGTAATGCTATAGTTGGAACATTGCTAAATATTTCGGTAAAACTAAAGATGGTATCAAGGCTCATTTAGACCTTGATGAGTTAAAAATTAGAGAGTAATTGGCTCCTGAAAAGAAAGGAAATCACACTCTTTTACCACCAGTAAAGTACACATTATCAAGGAAAGAAAAAATAGAATTTTTTGAATGTCTTGTCAGTATTAAAGTACCTGATAGGTATTCTTCTAATATAAGAAGTCTTGTGTCCATAAAAGATTCGAAACTTCTTGGCATGAAATCGCATGATTATCATATTTTAATGCAACAAATTTTGCCAATTGCTCTTCGTGGAGTATTGGTCAATGAAAAGGAAGTTAGATTGGCAATTACTAAATTGTGTTTCTTTTTCAATTCTATTTGCTCAAAAGGAGTGGACCCGAATATATTGGACACATTGCAATCAGATGTCATACGAATATTGTGTCTCTTAGAAAAGTTTTTTCCACCTTCATTTTTTGGCATAATGATTCATCTTGTTACACATTTGGTTCGAGAAATGAAATTATGTGGCCTAGTATTCTTAAGGTGGATGTTTCCTTTTGAGAGATATATGAAGATATTGAAAGATCTTGTGAAAAATCGAAATTGGCTAGAGGGTTGTGTAATGGAAGGATAAATTGCAGAAAAAGCAATTGAGTTTTGCTCGAAGTATATAGTCAATGCTCAAAGTATTGGAATACCAAAAGATAAAAATGCATCTAATTTGGAAGGTAAAAGTTTATTCGCGGGCATTCTAATTGATGTGAATGAGACATTGGAAACAAGCACATCTATATGTGTTGCATAATTCAAAAATTGTTGAAGATTACGTCGAAGAGTATATGAATTATGTAAGACAAAAGAACCAGAGAAGAATAGAGAAATGGATCCAGGATGAGCATAACCGGAACTTCATTACTTGATTCAAAGATCACATTGTCAATCTTCTGGAAAAATTTGACTACGGCATGCCAAATGATTTGAAATGTTTAGCAATTAGTCCGTTATTCACAGTGATGTCATACAGTTCATTTGCTATAAATGATTTTTCTTTTTTATTCATGCAAGAGATGAGAAACATCCTATTCAGAATAATGATGTTAGTATTGTCGCTGAGGCAATGCATGTATCGAGCGAAAAAGATAAAAATCCAGTTTATAGGAATGTGCACTATTATGGGATTATTGAAGAAATATGATAACTAGATTATTATGGAATTCAAGTGCCTCTCTTCAAGTGCAAGTGGGTGGACAATTTTGCTGTCAAAATTAATGATTATGGATCCACACTAGTTGACTTTAGATGTCAAGGCTATAAAGATGAACTTTTTACATTGGCTTCATAAGATAAGCAAATCTTTATGTTACCGACCCTAGTGATTGAAATTGGTCGATAGTTTTGTTAATGAAAGCACATGCGTTTGATGAAGAATCCAATAATTTAGAGAATCAAGGGCTCGAAGTTACATTTTTTAGTAGGGGATTGCCTTTTGTTGAGGACTTTGATAAGTTAGATGACCAAATATATGACAACTTAAGTTTAATAAGAAAGAAATGTGAATGGATGTGTGTATTATTTACGAACGTCACAGAGCTTAGAGAGACATATTATTTACTATGTCTTTTGAACATAAATATTTTAATGCTAAATAAAGAATCTTAATTTTTTAGGGTATTCTTTTTATATTAGCTGTGGACAATATGGAAAATGTAGTTACTAAGGGTTTAGTATATAAGAATTCTAGACATATTATTCATAGCCATTCTCTTGGAGATGGCAACTTAAGAGTTTCAGTAACTATTATTATTCAGCATGAGGTTGACATACCAATCCCAACGGAAGAAATAGAGACAGTTTTGGATGCTCTAGATGTATATGTTGTATGGCCAGAATATTTAGTGATATTTGGGAAAAAGGTATGTATGATGTATTGGTAATACGTACTAAATAATATTTTCTTGGTGTATATTAACTAATTGAATCTTATTAATTTGTTCTATAGGATTCTATGAAAAACATGAAAGAAAAAGGAAAAGAACTATCTTCAGGGAATAACAAAGATCTATCAAACTCTTTGAATCAAAAACAATAAAAACCTGACGTGGTAGTTGAGGATTTATCACCGTGTCTTCACGCAGTTTGGAATTATGCCATCCAACCTATGAGGACCAATGATACTATTGAATTTTTTTTATCTCCAGAAATTGTTGGCAGTGATCATAAGAACTATCTAGATAGTGAAGACATCAGTTATATGATGGCTATGATCGAATTGAGTGTGCCTTGTATTAAGTTCTACATAAGGTTACTTGAAAATTTTCATTTCACTTGCAAATTATTACTCTATTAGAAATTAATGATAATAGATAGTCTTTTCTTTGTATTATAAGTATTTGTTCATGAGTAGATGTTCCAATCAAAACTATGATTTTATTTGTCAAAGTAAAGTTTCTTTAGTCCTCGGGATGGGAATAGGAGAAAAAGATAAAAGGGCAAAAAAAGGCTATACGATTTTTGCTCTTAAGAATTATAAGCGTGGACAACTAGCTTTCTTTCTATATTATGAAGGATAATATTATTTTATATAATTTTGCTATTAGAATTTAGAAATCCTAGGAAACATTGGATATTAGTAATCATCGATTCTTGGGGTGATGAAATATTGGATTAACCCCCTTCGTCAACCTATTCGTAATAGCATCCGTGAATTAGTCACTTCATAATTGCGTGAATGGAAATCGGGAAGACTTAGAGTTGCGAAACAATGTAACATATGCAAACGAACTGGACTACTATAAAGGTAACAATTGTTAAGTAGATTAAAAGTTTAGTAGTACTATAAACTAATTTTTGACTAATTTGTATAGCAAGCAGCCAAGAAACCTGGGTCAGTCAAATGTGGCTTTTATATTTTAAGATACATGCGAGACATAATGGACTATAAGTAGGATAAGATTCTAATTGATGTAAGTCTATTTATATTAATGCAAATTATATCTATAAATGACTATGAATTAATTTTATTTTATTTTATTCAAATGTAGTTTGGTCAAATCAATGAGTATACAAGAATAGAGATAGATGAAGTACGGAATGAATGGGCGATCCAACTTCTCCCAATATTGAAGTAGTGTTGAAGATAGCAATATTTTGTAAATTAATCCTTACATTCTAGACATTTTTTGAGTTTATATTAGAACTTTTAATCTCCATATACTTTCTCCTTTTTAAAAATATAAATGAACTACGAAATGACTTGATCCTTTTAATGGGTAAATAGGCAGCCTGTTAGGTCCAGTCACAAATTAGTTTAACTTTCACATTTTTAATTTATTATGACTAAGTAGTTAATCAGTACCTAAAAATTTAACTTTTTGGATGATTTGAATTGGATCTTCTATTATGGATGTGCTTTGAAAGATATTGTAGGATTTATTACCATTTAATTTGAATCACAGATGTTGGCAACCTATGGGAAAAATTAAAAATATAGTAAAATATTTTTTTTTCAAAAAAACATACTATAGATCACAGTTTTCCTCTGAAAACCGTAATCTATAGTTGTTGATGTCTTTTCTATAAACAACGGTTGCGACCAAAAATTAACTGTCGTCTATAACCTTAAAAATGCCTTTTTTCCCTCCAAATTTCATGTTTTATGCAACAGTTACAACCCGTCGTCTTTTCGTACTGAAGTAAAGACGACGCTGATATAGACGGTGGTTTAAGAGGCGTCATCTCTACCCTTCAGAACCATGTTAAATGGAACATTTTACTATCAGTAAACAAAATATGGTGATATATATATTTGTAATGTTTGAAAACACTTGGTTAGTGTATATAAACAGAAAATAAATAAGACAAAGTTTAATTATTATTTTGCGTGTGTAGATATACTCTTTGCTTTAAGAATATTGTATATACATATGATTATTTCTTATGATAGTAAAATATTCCTTAGAAAGGAACACTTATGGCAACACTTGGATTAAATAATCACAACTCATGATTTTTTTTTTCTTTAACAGAAATATGTTTTCAACGAAATGCTACTGTCTTGTCACATGCATTACATATTTTTAAGACACTAAATATTTCATGTTCTATAGCTGGTTTTGATATTTTATAAGTTCAATAATAGTAATAAGGGATAATATTTTAAAAAAAATCCATGGCTTTTAGCTTTTAAAAAAGGAAAAAAAAATCATGCATTTTCACTAATATCAAATTTCACCAGATCTACATGTATAATAAAACCTCTATAAATTAATATTATTGGGATTAAATTAATACTATTGGGATTAAAAGAAATTATAATTTATAGAGGTTATTAATTTATCGAAAAATAAATAATTTATTAATTTTTCGATAAATAAATATTTATTAATTTAAAAGAGTAGTATGAGCTTAATATTTGTACCTTTTTTCTCTTAAGATATGTGTATGACCTCTAATAATAAAAATTAGATATAGTTAAAGTTAATTTGTGCATATAAAGAAACCTAAAAGTTAATATGTATATACACAAAAATTATTATATACATAAAATAAAATTCTAAAAGTTAATTTTCACTGTACATCAAAAAGTTAAGAAATATATATACATATGATAATAATTGTAGCTTTAAAATTTAACACGTTATAAAATATAGTATTTCAAGATGTCTCATGTATATTAAACATAATAATGATAATTAATAATTATTAATTTTATTTTAAGAATACAAATCAAATTATTATAAATAGATTTCAAATCATATACCGAATATGAAGTATCTATTGCAAAAATTGGAGCATGAGACTGAATTCAATTTATGTACAAATAATAAGTGAACAACTTTATATACATTTTAAAAAAGAACATACTTAAGAAAATAGAAGTTATCTAGAAAAAAACTCATTAATATTATATATGTTTATGTTACTTCTTTATGTGTTTAATCAATTATTAATTTATATATTCGATGAGCCCTAAAGAAACTACAAAAAAAATTATTATTTACGCGTTTAATGAGAACATTAATTTAGCACATTGGCCAGAGTTGGGACCGAAAGATTTTATTATTTAATTGAGGTTATTAAATTATTGAATATTATTGAGGTTTTACTGTATAGTCAGAATTGGAGTTAAAATTATTGAAAGTGAATATTTCTAACTTTTGAAATCAGATAATAGAATTCAAAAAAAGAATTTTTTTTTTGTGTTCCAAAACTATTACTATTGGATTATTATAAGATTATAGATTATTTTTCGGTCTAGATGATTATCTTATGGCTATTTCTATAGATGCTAATAAATAATTTTAAAGAATAAAAATATTTATGTAACAATTTTAAACTCTAATTTTGACTGTATATGTGAATCATGTGATATTTGATAGAAAATATAAATGAAAATTTTATTTGATGTTAATGAAAAGACGTTGATTTTTTTTTTTTTTTTGGCTAAAAAAGCTAAAGTGATGGTTTTTTTTTTTTTTTTTTAAATGATCCTATCCCATAATAATAATGATAAAATTGATACTATCCTATTCCAAATATAAATATTTATATTCTTGCAGTCTTTTATTTGTTTCTCGGACATTTTATAAATGTTTTGTTTACAAGCCGACCAAACAATACACACTAAACAAAGTTTAGATCCATGACATGAGAATAGTGAAATGGAAAATGACAACCTATGTTTTTAAAGACAACTCGGGTTAATAATCAATGCTACTTCTAAAACTACACCCTCAAATAAATCTTAAAATCTAATAAGTGCTTATTAAACCCCTTATTTATCCTATATTACCCTTTAATTTAATTTCTCTATTCTCTTCCCACCCCTCTATCTCTCATCCTCTCTTCTACCACACTCATCCCACCCCGACCCCTACCCCTTTCATTTTTTCTTCAACCTGTGATTTTCATTTCTCTTTTCATTCCTTCTACCATAAAAAATTAAACAAAATAGATAAAAGTATTGCTATATAACATTAAAATAAGTGCTTTTATCATGTAATAGATAAATATACATAAATACAAACTCTTTAATATCGATGATACGAAGTAAAATTCAAAAAAATGATGTAGCCGCTATGTGCGCTCAACTAATACTTCCAGTTGAATTGATTTTAGCAATTGTACATATAAGTACACTCAAAATTATTCCAGCAAAAGGAAAGTGCAAGCACATTGGAAAAAGACAATGAAAACGAAAAAAAAGGAAAGATGTTCATTTTCTCAATAACCACCGCGCTTCCCATGTTTACAGTGAAAAGAAAGAAGAAAAAATACTCGTAATTTGGTTAAGACCATCTTTTGAATCATTCATCTCCTCAAGGTTCAAATACCTCTCCTATAAGAATATAGAACAGATTTAATTAGGTCACACATAACAATTTAGGATTTAAGAGTTAGATAACACCAATGTGATTTGTGTTTAAAAAAAGAGGGTGTGAAGAGGTTTTTATGAAAAATTAAACTTACTTAGAAAGTATACTTAAAAGGGTTTTGAAAAAGAAAATCAACTATATACTAAAAATTTATTTTATTTAGGGTTAGTTTTGGTAATAAAAATGCTACTAAAAAGAATAGTGGGAAGAGCATATAGATGGGTGACAATAAAGCCACCCATATATATATATTAACCCCCTTGGTTACCGGTTTTAACTTTTAGTAAAGTTCTTGGAAAAATATTTATAAGACAAATAGAAATTAAAAAATTAAACTAATTACAACATTATTATATTATCAATAATATAATAATAGAATTAAATAATTAAAATGTAAAGAAAATAATTATAACTAAAGCAACTATATTAAAGCTATAATTAAATAAGAGAAAAGAAATTCAAACCGCAGTGGTAGAACCGAGGTCTATGTGTCACACAGTTTTCTTAATAGATTTGCCTCCTCCTATAGTACTAAAGTTCGCTAGGCGTCCATCTACCAGGGTACAATAGCTATCTGGAGTAGCAAGCTAAGTACTAAGCCTCTACTTTGGGCGAACTGAATACCACCAGAACTCTATCAGAGAACTCCAAAATTTTAAGTAGAGCTAGATCTAGGAATTCTTGAACTAAGAACTCAAAACTAGAACTAAAAGAAATAGAGATAATTTAGAGAAGTGAAGAGATTACTTCTCAAGGTGAAAATAATTTGAAGAACCTAAGCTACCTTATATAGTCTTCAAAAATAAAATTTTTTTATTCATAAGCAATGTGGGACATTTTTTTCACTTACTGTTCATAGCATTTTCTATGCTAATGAGTCTAGTTTGAGCATCAATTTCTCATTCACCCAAATTTTATTTTGAGCATATGAGTATACGATTTTGAAGTACTTGTCGAGTAGATCAACAATTTATCATGACCTATCAAAAATACTAAGAGGGTCCTACTCAATTTTGTGCTCCAAAATGGTTCGTGACAATAGTGTCTAATAATATTTTTCAACAATCCCCCACATAAATGAAATTGACACACACTGATCCTACGAAACCTAATAATAGAGTTCAATGGTCAAAATCTGCATAGGATAGGTAGGTGTTCACTTTTAAATCTTCTCTCGTGCAAGCATATTTACTTTTCTGGCTAATCAGTAGATTCGATATCTTTGAACTGTTATGCCGTTCATATAAATGATGACATACCTCACCCATAAATCTTCCTAACACAATTTAGTTCTCACTTTTATGTTCATATTGGCCATAAACATATGCCTAGTTTAGTGACAGTTTCTAAGGAATTGAGCCCCCATAATTCCCTTTCGAAGCGGGCTATCTTCTCTCTCACATAGGTAATTCTTAATTAAGAGTAATCCGTATTACTCCGCTCAGATTTTTGACGCATAAGAATCATTAAAAGCATAGCTTATCCTTCTCTATACAGATATCACTATTTTCATCATAGGAATGGACATGATAATAACCCCCCACAGTGATCCAACTGAGTCTTTATAATTAAGTTGTCCCTTTGAACCTAGATCTTGGGATCTCTAGTTAACTAGGTTGGGTTTCCATTATATGAACTTATTCTTTAATGGGCTTTAGTCCCATTCCCCTCGATAATTTCTCAACTAACTCTCTATTTAATTCTTTAGTTAGTAGATCCGCAATATTATCATTTGACTTCACATAGTCAACAGAGATAACTCCAGTTGAGAGTAGTTGTCTGACAGTATTATGTCTACGATGTATATATCTAGACTTACCATTATACATGTTGCTCTGTACTCTTCCAATTGCAGACTGACTATTACAATGGATGCAATTTATAGGCACTGGCTTCGGCCACATTGGAACATCCTCTAAGAATTGCCGCAACTATTCTATCTCTTAACCACACTTGTCTAAAACAATGAATTCACAATCCATTGTGGACCGGCTTTACAAGTTTGTTTTGAGGATTTTCATGATACATTTACACCTACTAGTATGAATACGTACTCACTAGTAGACTTCGAGTCTCTCATGTCAGATATCTAATTTGCATCACTGTAATCTTTCAGGACAGCTGGATATCTGGTATAGTGCAACCTATAGCTCTGAGTACATTTTAAGTAACTTAGTACTTTTACTATTCTTTTCCAGTGATTAGTCCCTGGATTACTCGTATATCTACTCAGTTTACTAATTGTGTAAGTTATATCTAGTCTTATACAACTTATCAAGTACATAAGACTTCCTATTACTCTGGAATATTCCAATTAAGAGAAACTCTCTCCTTTATTCTTTGATAGGTGTAGATTTGTATCTACTAGTATTCTAAAAATTCCAGAATCATCATTGTTAAATTTCTCAAGAATCTTGTCCACATAGTGTGACTGACTTAAAATAGGTCCATCTGATGTTCTTGAGATTTTAACTCCCAATATGACATCAGCTAAATCCATGTCCTTCATGTCAAATTTAGAATTTAACATCTTTTTGGTAGATTTGATCATCTTATTATTACTACAAACAATGAGCATGTCATTAACATAAAGACACAAACTAACATAGCCACTATCTGTGTTCTTTATATAGACATATTTATCACATTCATTGATTTTAAATCCGTTTGACATCATCATACTGTCAAATTTCTTATGCCATTGTTTTGGTGCTTTCTTTAATTCATATAAAGACTTCACCAATTTACGGATTTTCTTATTTTACCCAGGTGTAGAAAAACCCTCAGGTTGTTCTATGTAGATTTCTTCATTTAAATATCTANGTACTTCAAGATTATGCAAAGCTGCAATTGCAAGTATCATCCTAATAAAAGTTATTCTCGTCACGGGAGAATATGTATTTAAATAATCTAGGCTTTTTCTTTGTTTGTAATCCTTAATTACAAGCCTAGCCTTATGCTTGTTAATTGTTCTATCTGCTTTCATTTTCCTCTTAAAAATCCATTTGAACCCTAGAGGTTTATAGCCTGGAGGAAGATCCACCAGTTCCCAAGTATAATTTTGCAGGATAGAATCAATTTCACTTTGAATGGTCAATTTCACTTTGAATGGTCTCTTTCCACAAAGGGCCTTTTGAAGAGCACATAGCTTCTTTAAAGGTTTGAGGTTTCAACCTTTAGCAAATCGGTCAGAAAATTTGGACTAAACAATTTTTCTGTCCTAACTCTTTTGCTATGTCTAAGCTCTTCCTCAAAATCCTCATTATATTCTTAGTCATGACTGCTCTCAACAGCAGTCTCATGTGTTTGTTTGAACGAACTTGAGTCTTCTTTAGATCTATATGAAAATATATGTTCAAAGAACGATACATTTCTAGATTCCATTATCATATTTTTGTATATGTCTGAGATTTGTGACTCATACACAAGAAACTGATAAGTACTACTATCTTGTACATATCTAATAAAAATGCAATCAACAGTTTTCGGTCCTATTTTCACCTTCTAAGGTGTAGGTACTGCTACTTTGGCAAGAAACCCCCATATTCGTAAGTATTTATAGGAAAATTTTATTCCTTTCCATGATTCATAAGGGGTATTTTTCTCCTTTTTTCGGAGTATTTTATTTAAAAAGTAATTCTAGTCAATATAGTTTCCCCCAACAAGTTCTGAGATAATTGGACTTAACAGCATTATATTCATCATTTCTTTCAAGGTACGATATTTCTGCTTAGCAATACTATTTGAATAAGGTAAATAAGGTAGAGTGACATCATGTATTATTCTGTATTATGCACAGAACTCACCAAAAGGTGATTCATACTCTCCTCCACAGTCAGTTCTAATCATTTTAATCTTCTTGTTAAGTTGATTTTCAGCCTCATTCTTATAGAGAACAAATTTCTCTAGCTTGGTCCTTACTTTTTAGCAGATACATATAACAGTTTTTGTACTATCATCGACAAAAATAATAAAACACTTGCTGCCACCTCTTGTTTGTACTATTTTTAAATCACAAATATCACTATGAATTAAATCAAGAGATTCCGTGTTCCTTTCAATCGTTTGGAACGATGACCTTGTCAGATTTGCCTCAACACAAGTTTCACACTTATGTTTGGAATCAATATGGAAAGCAGGTATATGATTCAAGTTAATTAATCTAGGTAAAGTATTATAATTAATGTGTCCTAGTCTACCATGCCATAAATTGGAAGACTCAATCAAGTAAGCAGAAGAATTATTAACTTTATTAATATTCGGCTTAATAATCATTACATTGAGCTTAAATAGCCCATCATTTACATATCTCCTTCCCAAATACATTTCATTTTTGGACAAAATGATTTTATCTGACTCAAATACCATACGAAATGCATGTTTGCTAAGCAACGAACCGGACACTAAGTTCTCGCGGATTTCTTGCACATACAAAACGTTGTTGAGAGTCAAATCTTTCCCAGATGTCATCTTCAAGATCACCTTTCCTTGACCCTCAATCTTAGATGTGGCGGAGTTTCCCATGTGTAGCTTTTCCCTACTAATTGGTTTGAAGGAAGTGAACATCTCCTTATCTGAGCAGATGTGCCTTGTAGCACCAGTGTCAATCCATCATTCTCTTGGGTTAGACCCAACCAGGTACACTTCTGAAACTACTACGGAAAGGCTTATTTCAGATTCATCTTGAGTAATGCCATCTATCATATTAGCCTCATGGTTCTTCTTCTTTGGTAGCCTACAGTTTGCAGTCTTATGACCCATTTTGTCACAGTTGAAGTATTTGTCTTGGAATTTTAGCTTCTTGGAAATTTTTCCTTTAGGTTCCATCTTAGCCCATTTGCTAGATTTGTTCTTCCTAAAACTCTGGCCATGTTCCACTATATTTGCCTTAGCCCTAGTTGAAATGAGCCCTCTTTTCTCAGATCTTCTGTTTCTTCTTCAATTCGAAGTCTAACAATCATATTCTCCATGCTTATTTCCTTTCGCTTATGCTTCAGGTAGTCTTTGAAATCATGCTATGCATGAGGTAGCTTTTCAATAACAGTAGCTACTTAGAAATTTTCACTTACTACCATACCCTCAGCATAAATCTCAGATAAAATCACTTGGATTTCTTACACTTGATTGATCAAGGGGTTTGTAGTCTACCATCATATAATCAAGGAAGTGGCCAACAATAAATTTCTTAGACCTAGTATCCTCTATCTTATATTTCTGGTCTAGTGACTCCCATAATTCTTTGACCGTCCTCTTTACTTGGTATACACTATAAAGAGAATCAGATAAACTATTCAGCACATAGTTTCGACACAATAATTCTAAGTTCTTTCAAGTATCAATCTTATTGACTACTTAGATATCTTGCTCATCCTCATTGAGCGATGGAGCATCCTCAGTCAAGAATCTCACGAGATGCAAAGTGGTCAGATAGAATAGCATATTTTGTTGTCATCTTTTGAAATTCAAAATCATTGAATTTCTCCAATTTTTCAGCATGGCTCAAAGGAATCGAAACTGATGCCGCTAGGTTATGCACAACATACACCTTAGCACTGGCCACATGAAGCTCTTGGAAACGAGTCAAGTTCTCAACATTGTTTGCCATATCTGAAATTAAACAATCAATAATTATTAATTTCTATGCAAGAAACTGCTTCCAGGAAAGACTGAAGAGTTCACAAACAGGTCCCACTTCAAATCCCGCCTCCTTAGATAGAGTTTCAACGAAACTCCTAGGAAAGACGTGGAAGGGTCACAGTTGTTTTCTCTTCAAACTCGGTCTCCTTAGACAAAACCTCTCTTCTTTTTCCAACCAATTTATAATACAATACCAAATTTAATTTAAAAAAAAAATATTTTCTCCGACCGTCCTTATCATAAAAAAAAATAATTTGTTTTAAGCTTGTAGGACAAAATTGGAAAAATATTTATAAGACAAATAGAAATTAAANAAAATAATTATAACTAAAGCAACTATATTAAAGCTATAATTAAATAAGAGAAAAGAAATTCAAACCGCAGTAGTAGAACTGAGGTCTGTGTGTCACACACTTTTCTTAAAACAGATTCACCTCCTCCCATAGTGTTAGAAGTTGCTAGGCGTCTGTCTCTCAGGATACAATGGCTATCTGAAGTAGCAAGCTAAGCACTAAGCTTCTACTTCAGGTGAACTGAATACTGCCCGAACTCTATCAGAGAACTCCAAAATTTTAACTAGAACTAGGAATTTTTGAACTAAGAACTCAAAATAAGAACTAGAAGAGAGGGAAAGAATTTAGAGAAGTGAAGAGATTACTTCTCAAGGTATAAATAATTTAAAGAACTTAAGCTACTTTATATAGACTTCAAAAATAAAAAATTTTGATTCATAAGCAATGTGGGACATTTTTTCTTCTTAATATTAATAGCATTTTTCTATGCTAATGAGTCTATTTTGAACATCAATTTCTCAGTCACTCAAAGTTTATTTTGAGTATATGAGTATACAATTTTGAAATACTTATCGAGTAGATCAACAATTTACTATGACCTATCAAAAATACTAAGAGAGTCCTTAATTTTGTGCTCCAAAATAGTTCGTGACAATGGTTTATAACACCATTTTTTCCAACAGAACATACTATTTTAGTTTTACCCATAACCTATTTTAGAAATAAAACTTAAATATTATTTTAACAATGGTCGTTTCTCTCTCTCTCTCTTTCTATATTTTTCTTCTTTCCTTTTAATTTATTTATTTGCCTTTTTACCATTGAATATTCGATGAAAGTTAGGTTTACACATGCAATCAATTTATCATTTCAGATTTACTAAAATAAAATTGGTCAAAAATTTTATCTACATCTTGTTCTTTATTTGTTCGTCCAAGGCTCATGAGTGCCTGTGACTGTATGAGAGAGAAAGAGTTATAGTCTTGGTAGAGTGAAAAAAAAAAATGGTTCTAATTCTTAATAAAAAATATAAACCTAATCTTACTATATAATAATTAGAAGCTTAAAAATCCTGGACTTAAGTGCCTTTAGTACCATAATACTCTTACAATAAATAAGGATGAAATTAGAAAAATTAGCCTCTAAAGTTGCAATCATTTTGTATATTAACTAACTCATTATGGTTATTAAATTTGTGTATAGAAATTTGACTTGTGATTTTGCAACAAGGGCAAACATTAGATGTAATACCCCACAATTTTTATTTATTTATTATAATATCATTTTTTATATTAGTGGTGGGACCCATAATTTTTTAAAAACAACTCACTCTCTCTTTCTCTTTCTCCTCTCTCTTTCCCACCCGACTCCCTCAGATGTCTCTTTCTGTTCTCTCTTTCTCCCTCCTATCAAACAGTTGCCAAAGAGCCGAAGCCCGCTGCGCTGCTTTCTAGCCATCGTCCTACCACGCTAGCAGTGGGCGCTACTTCATCGTCATGCCAGGAAGCCAACGCCACTAGTCCCGAGCCGCCGAGAGGTTCTATTCATCGGAAAAAGCCATTTTTAGCCACAAGAGTTTTTGAATTTCCGACGACGATTTCGACCGTTTCAATGCGTGTTTTCAGACTCATTGGATTCGTCTTGTCGAGAGAAAAATTCAAGTATATATTTCATAACCACATTTTTCCTAGATTAAAAGTTGCCATTTTTGAGTTATTTGAGCTCGGATTTGACTTTTTGATCGGACCATTAGATTATGTTTTTGATGTCATTTTTGGAATATACTCGAGAAATGGTGAAGATTGATATATTATTGACTATATTTAGTGACCGACATGAAAAAACGAAATCAGATGGCTCAAATTTTGCCTCATTTTCCATGCCACATGTCTGGTTTCGACTCAGACCCGAATTAGACGAATTATATATCCTAGCTATTTTGAGTGCTAGGAATTCAGTGAAGATGTCTGTTTGTTGATTTGAAGCTCCTTTGAAGAGTTAGTTTTTTACAAATAAGAGATCGCGGGCTTGAAATTGGTTCCAGACCCTCTGAACGATCGTCCAACGGCACATTAAAGTTTCAATAGCGTGGTATCGCTATTCTAGTGAGGTAGAGATTTGGTTACCTCTGTTTTATACCGTTTTGAATGAAGCTTACTTTACGCTACATATGATGACAAACATGATTTTAGAACTGTTTTGGATATCTGTGATATATATTGGATTACTCTGAGACTTTTCTAAGTGCAGATTATTTTTGGATATGTTAAAAGAGGGTCGTTATGCTGCCTATTTTCTATAAAATTTAATTAACCATTTTATTAAAAATCAGAGCATTATTTGAACTTAAATTACTGTATGGCTATTTCTACGTATCAGTTCAGAGTACACGTGTCATAGGATCACACATGAATACCAGGTTAGCATCATGGAGTTTTACAGTGTGGCACTACAGCCCATCGATGGTGCAAAGTCAGTAAATCTGCATAGGATTTTTTTCTAATAACATCTCCATTTTGGCAGGCGTAGGTGAGTCGGTTGCCCCTCTAGATTGGCAGGTATAGGCAATTCGGTTGTCCCTCCAAGTTGGCAGGTATAGGCGAGGCGTTCGCCTCTCTAGGTTTGGTAGGTGACGAACGGATGTCCCCTCTGGGTATGGGCTAGGTGTCAGGTAAGTTGTATGATACACGCAGTGCCAACACTCTCGTTTCCATTGATGAGAGGTGATAAACTCATGGGTGGGTAGATTTGTGTCATGTGTTTGTGGACTGATTGGTTTTTGGATACATATTTTCATATATATATATATATATGAAAAGACTATCAGCTTTGTAAATTGTTATATGTATTTATATATATAGTTTTGCAAAGGTATTTTGATTTAAACTAACCATGCATGGACTCTCTATTACTAAAAAAGTTTTTAAATGAGGTAAAAATTTTCTACTAAGCCTTTAAGCTCACCTCGTTACTTTTCTCCCTTTCAGGTGATTGCTCATTTGATATAGTTGCCTTGATAGCTAGGCAAGTCGCTTGGCTTACACTTGCGGTCATATTCCTCTCCCTTGGTTAGTCCCTATATTTTGTCCTATTATCTCTTCATGTCTAACTGTTTAGCCAAGTTTGTTGTATCTGCTAAGTGCTTGTATGAGGATGTCTTTACTACTATTTGAGGATTTGGTGTATAAATGGGACACTATGGTTCCTAAGGAGCATATTTTCAAAATTTTAAGTACTTGAAATTATGACTAACTCTGTAAATTAATTTTTGGACATTTGGATATTCGATATTTATGAAATTCATTTATTCAACACTAAAGCTTTATTAAGCCAAGATTTTAAACGACTTAACTATATTTTTTTGAACCTTAATTGGCGGTTCTTCCTTGATAAACTAAACTAAAGAGGGAGTGAGAGACTCCTTTTAATACTGAATTTCTAATGATTTGAGAACTAGAATATAAAATCTAAGTACTTGGTTTCCTCTTAAATTTTACAAATTCTTTATTCATCTTTATTTTCACTCAAAACTATTAAAAGTCACAGTTTTAGATTTCTGGTCGTGATATTAGAACTAGACAAAAAACATTAGAACTACACAAAAATGTGTTCACTTGTCTTTCTCGTATAGTAAGTAGCTCAATCCACTATCTTGTTCATAATTCTATTTGAACAAGATTACGTCTTATATCTTCCAGCTTGACCTTACATTTATAAGTCAACAATTACCTATCAATTTTAATGAGTTTCTTTATTATTATTATTAATGTTGTTGAAGTGGATTATTATTATTATTATTACTGTTGTTGTTTTTATTATTATCCCTTGGAAAGGTCTTTTTTAGGAATTGAACACCTGAACGGCCTAAGTCCTTCGAATTGCAGGTGATAAGGGCATGAAGCAAATGCAGCAAAACTCCTTCAAAAAAATATGCGAAACCTAGGTATAAAATTAGAAATGATTAAAATTCGCAGGCTTCCACCAAAAGAAAATAAAAATAAAAAAATAAAAACAAAAACAAAATTTTCACTCAGTACATGGTAAAAAATCACAAGAGTTTGAAATTTTTTATGTGCCTCACGTCTTACTATGGATTTTACACCAATGGACAAATTTGATGGGACAATTTAGCAGCTTTAAATCACCATTTAGCTTTTTTTTTTTGGCAATTAATTCAGAATCTTCCAATAATCGTGTACTCAGTAAAAAAAAAAAAAAAGAAAGAAGAAAAATATTAAAATCAAGAATTTTCATTTCATGTCCAAAATAAATCTGATCTAATTTCCCCAATTCTTTGTTTTTTCCCCCCTAATTGGCAATTCTGATAATTTATGGTCTCTGAAAATTTGTACAACCGGAAAAACTAATGGATAAGAGCACGTACATGGTATTTATGTAGCTGTACTAAAGAGCTACATGGTATTTATGTAGCTGTACTCATCAATTCTAAAAAGCTTTTTGGCATATTTAGTCCCTATATTATTCACATATTGACAAAATGGTTCCTAAGTTAATTTATTTAGCAATTAAGTCCTTAAGTTTTAAAAATTTTGACAATTAAAACTTTTGTCTGTTAATATTAAAATTTTCATAAAATTGAACGTGATTCAGTGAAATAAATTGCTAGTTCACTATCATTAAATAGTTGGAAGGGAAATAGAAAGAAATTTTAAACGAAATTTTAAATTTTTGAGAATTTTTATTTTTTTTATTTTTTGTATTATATTATTAAGGGGATGGCTACGGTAGGGGCGTCCCTACGTAGGGTCATGCCTTAATTATCGTTAGACGGGAATCTGTGGGGAATAACGGGATTCTGTGGAGAATCTATTTATATACAGATTCCTATCCAACGGTGAATAGACAGGGCCCTACGTAGGGACGCCCCTACTGTAGACGCGCCCTATTATTAAATGTTGTTAATTTTTAGTTATTTTCTTTCTAATTCTAACTAACGTCAGTAAAATATTAATTTGACTTGAAAATACTTAATTCTATCTAGTATTTTAACAATTACTCACAAAAATGACTTAATTGCCAAAAGTTTCAAAACTTAAAGATTTAATTACCATAAATAATAACTCAAAGACATTTGGCCAATCACGAAAAACATAGAGACAAATCATGCCAAAAACTCGTTCTAAAAACACAAGACAAGGACAATATGGTAATTCCACATGAGCAGATTATAAAACAGCCGCCCAAAATTAATTAGAGCCTATTTTTTCTAACATAAGCTTCCTTTCTCCCCACAAAAATGGCTGCCAGGAACATCATAGAGCCAATAACCCCAACTCCAATACTCTCCGTGGCTCCAAAAAATCCAGATTCCGGCGAAGACCCACCAGTTCCGGCCACAGTATCCGCCGAAAACCCGGAAAACGAAGAACCGGATTCGACCCGAGAGCCCAAGAGGCGGAGGTACTGCCCGAAGGCCCTGGAGAAAGTGGAAGAGCTCGTCGCCCGACCCGATCCGAACCCCAATTTCTCGTTCAGCTTCGACACCAAATTCATGACCGGGTCTGGAACCGAAACCACGCCCAAATTCGGGTCGTTCGATTTGAAGGCCTTGGTTTCGGAGAAGAAGAACCCAAATTGTAAAGAAGAAAAACCAGATCGAGAACCAAGTGAAATTAGTTCTAATACTCAACTTTAATCAAGTTGGATTTAGATTTTTCTTTGTTCTTTTTTCCAAATTTTGCTTTTGGAGATATTTATTTAGATTAAAATTTTCATGTGAATTTTCTGTGTTTTTATGTATTTTTATTGTAATTATTGGCTCTGGATAGTGGAAATGTATTGGAGACGACTGAAGAGTCATTAAGGGAGCCTAATTATGTAAAGAAAGCACAGAAAAATATTTCTTTTTTATTTTTTGGGAAAGAAAGTTGCTTTTCTAATGGTTTCTTTAATGCCCAACTTCTAGTTCAATTTTGCATAGATAGCAGAGCTAAGTTGCACGTGCGGGTTTGGGTTACTTTTTCTTTTTTATTTTTTCTTCTTTTAACAGCGAAAAGTGTTTAGGACATATATACATATGTATGGTTGCCAATCCAGTAAATAAATATAATTTTTTTAACTATGTGTAGCTATTTTTTTTAGCCATTGAATCATCATCTAATCATGATCTAATAGTTATAATGAGATACATCAAAAGACGTAAATTATTAATGTTATTTTTTTCTCATACTTTTTAATATAAAAAAATGTAGATAAAAAAATTTCATTGGCCAAAATGATACCTATGTATAAGTGAAAAAAAAAAAAAATACTTATTGAATTGGTGCCCTATTTTGGGGAATTTTAGAATGGGAAAATGAATAACTTCCCTAACCTTGGGAAATAAATAAAAGGTTGTAATTTTGTCACATCGCAATGGGTCCGCATATTTGTACGAATTTTCTGAAAGGCAACCTGCTAAAGTAGTACCAAAAATATTGATGGGCCTCACATAATATGTTTTAAATCCGGTCCTTGAAGTTTAAGGGATTTGATTAGAGCTGGAAAGTTGATATATTTGTAATCAGATTGAGGAATATATGGTATTTTTGAAAGATTAAAAATATTGGGCTCCTTGGGCCTCGGTCAGCAGGACTAAAATTTTGAAATGTGATATTTTTGAAAATATTCAGAGAGGATGATATTCTTGCAATTACTTTCTGAAAAGTGGTATTTTATAACTCTAAGAATTTAAGGCCCATTTAAGGTCTGGTACTTGAATTGGACAAGTTATATGTTTAAGACTCTAACTTAGTTATTTTGACCATTAGAAACTCATTAGTGACATATGTTTTTCTAGCTGAGACTCTGTTGGAAAATCGATATCTTAACGCAAGCTAAATTGGAAACTAATTCACTCTTTTGGACCTCGAAACGACACACGGCAGTTGTCACATGCCTTGATAGCTAGTTCCAGTTATTCCCTAGGGGTAGGGGATCGATTACCTGCTTTTTTATTAAAAATTGAATTTATTTGGATTATTTATCTATTATAAAAATTTCGTGAATAAATATGATTTATTCAATTTTGATACTATTTTCAGAAAAATGTGATATTTTGGAATAAAAATGACTGCATAGGATTTTCGGATTGGTTCAAACTGCACGTGTTATAGGATCATATATGCGTACTAGTTTAGCATCACGAGCGAGTACAGGTAGCTACGACCCCACCATCGGTACAAGTCTGTAAATCTGTGAAGGGACCACATTAGCTGGCTATAACCCCACCTTCGGTGAAAACCCGTAAACCTTTGCAGGAAACTAGCTCCTAGGGCACATGATCATGTAGTTCAAGGCAGAGTATCTATTCACACGGCATGAGGATTACTCTGGTTCGTGATTAGGAAAGAGAGCTCATGAGTCTAGATGATTTATGTCATGTGCTATATGATTTTTGATGTACGACTTATGTTTACGTATACAAGTGGCTTATATTACTGGATTATGAACTATTGACCATGTAGGATTTTCAAAAGTACAAATGGTTTTCTGAAAAGGGAGATTGATTTCCTACTGAGCATACGAATACTCACTCCCCTTCTTTTCCATCATTTTTATGTTTAGTTGCTGTGATAAACCTTTGGATGGTCAATGGAGTTATTCGTGTAGTTCCTCTATAATTCTAGTATTTCTTTCGAACTCGTGTCATCTTATGTATTGGTATCTTCCTAGTTTCCTTACGATTATTTAGCTATGATTATTAATATATATAATTGGATTTACGAGGGAGTTTTAAAATAATGAATGACTTTAAAAAAATGAGGACATTTTGGATACTATAAATGGACTATTAAATATTTTTGATTGCTTGAACTTTATTATTTATACTCAACGAATGTATTTCAATGGTAAAAATAAAGTTATGGGTAATTTATGAACTTTTCTAAAGATACCGTTTTTACTACAAGTTGATGTTTTTCAAAAGATTAAAAATACTAAATTTTTCCCTTATTTTGTAAAAAAAAAACTAAAATCCTCGAAATATTTAGTAACTGAATTTTTCATTCTGCTATTGGCCCGAAGTTTAGGTCATGACAAATTACACTATTAAAAAAGGTACTATGATTTTACAAAATAACTAGAGCTTATTCTAGATATATATGTATATATGTTATATATAAATTTCAATTACATAATTTAAAGTTCTAGTCTCATCATAACACATCTTTGACTCCTTTAATCTTAACCTGCATACCAGCACTTCGACGATTTCAATTTTTTTTCTTTTTGCTTGTCCTACAACAAGAGACTGTAAGAGAGAAAAAGCCAAGAATGGATAAAGAAAATCGTGGGGTGGGATTTTTACTTGTTTTAAATTTAGGGACCAAGAAGAGCACATAGGTTAAAAAAGATACTAAATTGCAAAATATGATTAATTCTATGGACCATATTCAAAAATTATTATGTGGAACCCGTTGGCACTTTTGATACGAGTTTTGGCAGGTTGCCTTTCTTCAAAATGGTCCATGTACATGGGTGACGTGGCTATGTGGCAGAATTGCAGTGCCCATTCTTGACTTCCCTAGCATTGGGAAAGTTTTTTTGTTTTCGCGTTGTAGAACTCCCCTTATTTTTTTCAGATTAAGATAATGCTACAACTGTTAAGGCCTCTCCAACGCACGCCATTTTAGCGTGAGAAGCCCTATTTTAGCGCTTACGTCGGCTCCAACTATGGTGTTCAAAATCTATATTATCCGATCCAATGCGCAAATTCAATCTAATCTGCAAAGTGTAGATATCCGCACATGTGTGGAATGGATTAGATTAAATTTTTGAAATCCGCACTTTTGCGGATCAGATATATTTTTTAATGTGAAAATAACCGATCTAATCCAATCCGCACTTAAGTTATATATATATATATAAATCAAACAGTATATATTTATATATAATAGGTGAGTATGTGAGATATAATTAATATAATAGGTGAGTACGTGGGATATAATTACACTATAATATAGTTTCACTTGTGTTTAATTACTTTAAAATAAAATAAAATTACTAAATTAGTGAGAAACTACATTTTTTTAATATGCCTATGCACAATTAATATAGTAGATGACTATGTGACATATAATTACATTATAATACAGTCTCACGTATGTTTAATTACTTTAAAATAAAATTAATTTACTTAAATTAGTGAGAAATTATATATTTTTTTTCAATATGCCTATGCACAATCAACATAGTAGGTGACTATGTAACATATAATTACACTATAACATAGTCTCTCGTGTGTTTAATTATTTTAAAATAAAATTAATTTACTTAAATTAGTGAGAAATCACATTGTTTTCAATATGCCTATGCATAATTAACATAATAGATGACTATGAGAAATATAATTATATTATAACTTAGTATCACTTTATTTAATTAATTTAAATAAAAATAATTTACTTAAATTAGTGAGAAATCACATTCTTTTTAATATGCCTATGCATAATTAACATAGTAAATGACTACGAGACATATAATTATACTATAACTTAGTCTCACTTGTGCTAATTACTTAAAAATAAAATAAATTTATTTAAATTAATGAGAAATCAGATTTTTAAATATGCCTATGGATAATTAACATAATAGGTGACTATGTGACTATATTACTATGCACAAGTGAACGACTATAATGATCACTCAGTGTAATTTTAAGGTCACTCAATGTAAATTTTGGTCGTTTTGAGCCTTTTTGCTCTTGCTATCTGGGTATTTTTATGGATTTTAGATCCGTGGCTATCTAATTGAGAACTAAAAGAGTGTCTTTAGTACACAATAATATTAATTTATTTGCACAAATAAGAACATTAAAAACTATTATGATAGATAGTACAAAATTAAGTTCCATATTGTCATTATTAAACTCATCGCTATTACCATCATCATTGACAATTACTGTATTTCCGTTATCTTAATTCTCTTTAAGGATAACATGTAGAGTAATAGCACGATCATTTTTATAAAAATTCATAAAATCCTTGATATCTAAATCTCTATTATGATTTGGTGCAGTCTTACTATGAATGTTATCAGTGACCGTATGTGTTATCTTAGTACTACGCACACTTTAATCGATATGTGCTCTATTGTAAATTTTGTTTACTAATTCAAGAAACTTGATACTCCAATCAGCCATAAAGCTTTTAGTAAAACAACTTCCAAACCATTCTCAATTGTTATTATCCACCTTCTTCCATTCACTATTGTATTCTACGGAAATATAGATGGGATCAATATATATAATGAAATGAAAAAAATTATAAGTTATCAATTATTTGAAAAGAAATTACAAATAAAATTGGATAATATCATTATTAAAATTTTTCATATTGGCCCAACAAACTTGAGAAATTTTCTTTATTCCACAGCGTCTTAAAGATAAATAAGACCATTTAAATGCTTGAGCAACTATATAAACAACAGAACAACCTTGAAGATGAATGATAGGTTGCTCAGCCTGAGCGACCATTTTCATACTTAAGGTTGCTCAGGATAAGCCAGAACGACCATTTTTATACTTAAGCGAGCATAGTGTTAGCTGAGCGACCATTCGATCGTCTTCAACTACATATAGTCGCTAAATTGCGTTCATTCTCAACCTCCATTATTCGACTATTTCAATTTTTTTAACCTCTAAACTTATTTATTTTTCACAAAATTATACTTTTAAGTGAAAAACACTTGTACATTTTCAAATAAATATATAAACAATAACTCAAAAGCGAGATTAAGTTGATCTAACTACCCTTCTCGCCCTTTTTCCCCCCTTTAACCTAATGCAATAAAATATGACATTTGAGACAATTATTAAATTTTTTAAGATATTTGGGCAGATGGACTGTTGTCTGAGAAAATGGAGCCAATGCAGGATTGAAAAAGATGAATCCCACTTCGTTTGGGCTTCAAGTAAATCCTCACCAAGAGAAGAGAGAGATGTCAAAGAGAATATAAGTCTTTTTTTTCAATTTATTTTAGTCTAATTTTTTTTTATTTCCAAGTCAATAACATTAATCTTAAATAATTTTTATTAAACTAATTTTTCATTATTTTTTTTAAAAAGAAAGTCATTTTGCTGATTAAAATTTTTGGAAAGTTATTTTGTGCATCAAATTTTTTCATAACGTCATTTTGCCCAATTCCTCTCTTTAATGCCCAACTTCTAGTTCAATTTTGCATAGATAATAGAGCTAACTAAGTTGCACGTGCGGGTTTGGGTTCTTCTTTCAATAATGATTGACTTTTTTTTTTAAAAGCGAAAATTGTTGTGGGCATATATACATATTCTTTTTAGATTAAAATAATGTTGCAATTGTTAGGGCCTCTCCAACGAACGCTATTTTAGCATGAGAGGCCTTATTTTGGTATTTGGTGCAGTTCCAACTAAGCGTGTTCAAAATCTACATTATCCGATCAAATTCGCATGATTCAATCCAATCTGCAAAGTGCGGATATCCGCTCATGTATGAATTAGATTGTGTTGAATTTTTGAAATCCGCAGGATCAGATATATTTTTTAATGTGAAAATAACCGATTCAGTCCTGTCCGTACTTAAATTATATATATATCAAACAATATATATTTATATATGATTTAAATTTTTTTATAATTCATACATGTTGTACTGTTTATTTATTATCATGCTTATTTTAGATTTTAATAGATTTTATGTATTTTTTAATTTAAAAAATGCTAAAATGGTGAGTAGTGGTTTACTTGTGCTAAAAATAAACAATCGATAATAAGAAAATAATATAAAGCTCAATTACAAGAGCTTATTAACTAGGCCTAAATAACCGATCTAAAATAATAGATCCAATCCACACATTTGCGAATTGGATTGAATTAATTGAATGGTTTTATGTGGATTAGATATGATTTCTAAAATCAGCACTATGTGCGGATCGAATACGATTTCTTGAAAAAAGTACGGATTAGATTGGATGAACAACTCTAACTCCAACCGAGCACTATTTTGATACACCATTTTGGCATTATGTGAATTATGCCATGCCATCTTTGTGTTAGAATTTTTGCCCTTGAAAGTAGATTTTCAATTTTATCCTTTTAGTATAAACAACTTTATCTTATATACAATTATGATATTTGTTAGATTAAACTCTCTTAATTAAATAGTTTATTTATCTGAAAAATATTCCATTATTTTATTTGTGTATAAAGAAACAAACATGATTAAATGTCAATTATAGGTTATAGTATTTGTCTATCTTAACGGGAATAATGTGTCTCAAATCATTGAAGTGTCTGACTTCTGATAGAAATACTAGTACAATATAAACAAGTTATGTGTATTGAAATGGACCAGGTAAATATAAAGAATTAGAGTGTCATAACTCAATTCTTAATATTACCATAAACAAGCTCTAGACATATCGATCTTAATTCTTAGTTTTTGGGTCACGGTTTATATATTGGTGAGAATACTAAATAGTTAAAGAAACTATACATTAACGCCACTTTAGGGTCTTTTAATATTTATGGAATAATTAAATCTAAGATCTTAATATTCACTTTGTGAATGGTTTAATTTTGTTTAAATGGCTACTGAGAACAAAATTATCGACAATATTATTCCTTGATTGAAAGATGGTGACTTAAAAGTAAATATGTGTTAGATAGGTATTACGGTAATTTCACCTATCTAACTACAGCATTATATAGAGATTTTAAATGTGGTATAGAATATGCTACATGGATCAGTTAATCAAGGCTAGTTGATTAAATCTCTATAAGAAATATGACATTTAATCTAAGAATATAGTATTAGGCCTTTAGTGGAGTGTCCTTTTTACTAATAGTATTTATATAAGTACTATAATAAGAGTTATTATGTATTTATCATACTATTAGAGCTTAGGTAATTTGGATCTATTAGGTTCCTTGTCCAGCTTAACGTAGCTCGTTACTTAGTTGGCAGTATTCTCGAAATCAGTTTCATAAAACCGTGTAAAATAATAATTCTACACAGAAGTTGGTATTTTTATAAATAAGTTACATGGGTGGGACATATTTCTAAAAATATACCTAAGGCCCATATTGAAGAACATGTCCAATTCTAATAGGACTAGAGTGAGCAATTTTAGGCCTCATATATGAGGAATATGAAAGAAAATACTGCATCACCCTAGTACTATACCAATACACCATAGAGGAGAAGTGAATTTTGGCCAAGCATAATGAACTAAAGTTACTGTGCAATTCAGCCATACACATCCCAGAGAGAAGAAAATTATTTTCTAAAAATATCACGTACTCATCTCAAACAACTGCGAGTAGAAGATCAAGAAGGAGTTCTTGATTATTCTCTAAAAAAAGATTCAACTTTGTGTCCATCCAACTCAACAATCAAGAGCCAGCACATAGATAAAAAGATCTAGGGTTGGAGGTTTGATGACCAATAACAAGGAGATCAAGGAAGAGCATGCTACAAGAGGTAAAGTCCAAATCTAATCTTTAGGATTTATACATCTAGATTTGATTTATGTTATATATAGTCCTGTGTTTGATATATATATATATATATATTCTATGGTTATAAAAATTATTTTCATGTAAAAAATTTTAAAACTTAAATTCATTAATTTTTCCACTGCGTTCATGCATTTTTCACTAATTTCATGTATATATGATTTTTTTCTAAGTGTTATGTTAATTTCCAGCAATTTGATTTGGCACTGTTCACATGTTATTTGTCTTTTTTTTTTTCTTTGGTTCAATTTTTTTAATTTACAAAAGAGCCCCTCTTAGAATTAAAAAAACTGACCATAGTCACATAGTTTTTAACATTTTTTTGGTACCAAAACATAAAAAATTTTAATTTGAGTTACTTATTTTATTATTTCATCATTAATTTTATATGAAATAAACTTAAAATGTAAACAATATGAAATGCCAATTACAATATTAAAACTCGAATACTAAATTTAAATTACATAACATGCAATAACATTACATAAAATACCAAATATTTAAACTGGCATTAAATAAAATTACATAATATTGAAATTAAACTCAAACACTAACATAATTGAAAATACATATAATACAATAATATTACATAAACTAGGTCAATAATTTAGTGTTCTGATAAATCGTTTCCTGAATATCCAATATCATTGAAATATTGACCAAAAGAATTAGTAGCAGAAAAAGGCACTCCTTGTTGTTGTTGTTGTTATTGTTGTTGGGCTCTTTTTTGAACAGTTCATACTTGTTTAGCTCAAAAATACTCACGTACGTTTGGATTAGAGATGGAATTCAAGTCTCTTTTAGTAAAATTTTGTTTTCTTCTTTTGTCTCTTTGAAGGTCATATTTTGCCTATCATGTCCATTTGTTGCTGTTTGTCTAAGCTGGTCTTTTTTTAACATCTCCAACAGTTATCGATCATATTCATAGAGTTTATTCACGGTAGATGACATTTTTTTATGATTTTTTCTTTCTAATTTAACTTTCTTCAACTCCAACAAGTTGTTGAGAGGAAGTAGCACCAATTTGGTCATCATCGAAATTGGAAGAAAATGATGACAACCTAGTATATGTTGATATGGGTGATTATGGAGTGAGATTATCGGACAGTGATGAGTCAGAGTTCACAGTTTGCCTTCGAGTAGTTTGTCTTATAGTGAAGACGTCATCTTTAAATTTTTCATAATCCTTAATGATACTCCAAATATGATCAAATTTGAAACCTTTTATTGAACTTAGGATTTTGCACGAATAACTACTTCGCTCGACGTAACTATAAATTATTGTGCATGTAAGATCAACAATCAATTATACTAGAAATTACATGAAAAAAATTAAAGTTTAATAAATACTCACAATATCATCATCTAAAATATCACTTGGATTCATATTCTCTACTTCTTTCAAGTACTCATTCAACTTCTTTAATTCAGTAATTATAGTCCCCATTCGAGATTACATTGGTCCCAGGTTACAATACTCCTCATTCCCACTTCTCGCTTCGTTGTATTTTTGCTCCACATGAGACTAAAATGTATTTCCATATTAGTACCTACTCATAATAGGGTCTTGAGAAATATCTAAATAAACTTGACAGAAGATCACATCTTCACTAACACTATGTCTAGTAGATCAGCTAGTTATTTTTTTAAACTAGTGGATAGTTAGAGGACAAAAATGGTGTAAAGAAAAGAAGATCTATTTTGAAAAAAAAAAAATTTCCCGCAAGAGGATGGTTTGAATGTCTCGAATTGAAGGTTGTTATTTATAGCAAAACAATAAAGGATCTTGTCAGCTTCACACATGCTCCAATGCATTAAGATAGGAAAATTTGAATCGATGTAAAATAGGAGAAATTAAAAATAATTAAAAAACCTCATCAACTGTACACATGCCCCAATACATCAAGGTAGGAAATTTTGGACCGATGTGAAGAATTGATAAGAGAAGTTAGAAATAACTAAAGAATCTCGTCAACATTACATATATTCTAATGCATCAAGATAAGAAAAATTAGACCAGTGTGAAAAGTTGATAAGAGAAGTTAGAATAATTAAACAATCTTTTCAACTTTACACATGCTCCAATGCATCAAGATAGAAAAATTTGGACCAATGTAAAGTATTAATAAGAGAAGTCAGAAATAATTAAAGAATCTCACTAGCTTTATACATGCTTAAATGCATCAAGATAGGAAAATTTGGACCAGTGTGAAGAGTTAATAAGGCCATCTCCGTAAATAATTAAAGAATCTCACCAGCTTTACACATGTCCCGATTCATCAAGATAGGAAAATTTAGACCTATATGAAAAGTTGATAAGAGAAATACAAAATAATTAAGAAATCTCACCAGTTTTACACATGCTCCAATGCATCAAGAGAGGAAAATTTGGACAGATGTAAAGTGATAATAAGAGATGCCAGAAATAATTAAAGAATCTCACTAGCTTTACACATGCTCCAATGCATCAAGATAGGAAAATTTGGACTGAAGTAAAGAGTTAATAAGAGAAGTCAGAAATAATTAAAGTATCTCGCCAGCTTTACACATGCTCTAATGCATCAAGATAGGAAAATTTGGACTGCTGTGAAGAGTTAATAAGAGAAGTCAGAAATTATTGAAGAATCTAGCAAGCTTTACACAAGCTCCAATGCATCAAGATAGAAAAATTTGGACCAATATAAAGAGTTGATAAGAGAAGTTAGAGATAATTAAAGAATCTTGCAAGCTTTACATATACTCCAATGTATCAAGATAGGAAAATCTGGGCTACTCAATCTAAACCATTAGATAGATTTCATTATCATTTTTAATCATCAGATTGGATTTCCAATCTTATAAGATAAGTTCTGTAATTTGTTATAAATAACATATTACATTAAGATATTACTCACAATCCTTCTTTGTTGTTTAGAAACAAGTCTTCTCTTTTAGTACTTAAAAAAAAAAAAAAAAAGACATTCACCAAAGTTAGCCCTTTTCTTTACTTCGACAATGAATTCAATATCGGAGGTCCATCTTTTCATAAGGTATATTCCTCTCCCTCTTCGGATGATGACAAATTATCATTGATGAAGGAGATGGCAGTGACTGGTTTATTAGAAAAGATAAGTCATGCGATTTCTAAGAATAACATGACCCTCGCTAGCTATTTCAATCAACAAAACATCCAAGTGATGCATGGTGGGTCGATTCATAGTCATGTAGTAATTGATCGCGACTGAGAAACTATGAATCACGATTTGTTCAATGACTATTTTACCGAGAACCCACACTGCATTGATGCTATATTTTAGCAATGATATCGAATATCTCTAAGTTTGTTTCTTTATATTGTTGATGTAATCAAAGGCCATCATAACTACTTCGAACAACAAAATGATGGATTTGGTAGATTCAGATTATTAACTACATAGAAAGTAACAACTGTGTTCTAGCTATTGACATATGGTGTACCAACGGATGCTACAGATGAGTACATAAAAATAGACGAGTCAACAACAATTGAAGGTATGAAGAAATTTTGTCGTGCTATTATAGAAATATTTGCACAGTGATATCTAAGAACACCTATCACTAATGACGTTGCTAGACTACTGCATATTGGTCAAGAACGTGGTTTTCCAGGAATGTTAGACAGTCTAGATTATATGCATTGGAAGTAAAAATTGTCCAACAATATGAGCTGGACAATACGCAGAACATAGTAGGTCACTAACTATTTTTCTCGAAGCTGTAACAAATTATGATATTTGGATATGGCACACATATTTTGATATACTGGGCATCAACAATGATATTACTGTATTGGAGTCATCTAATCTTTTTTCAAATCTAGCTCAAGGTATAGCTCATCCCGCTCATTATGTTATTTAAGGAAAAGAGTATAACATGAGTTATTATTTTGTTGATAGTATATAACCAAAATGGTTCATTATTGTGAAAGCTATTCACCAGCCGCAAGGTTAAAAGGAAAAACATTTCACCATGAAACAAAAAGCTTATAGAAAAGACATAGAACATGCCTTTGGAGTTCTCCAACCACGGTTCACAATTATGACAGGACCAATACATTTTTGGAGAAAAAATCTGTTATATGACATAATGTCTGCATACATTATTATGCACAACATGATAATCGAAGATGAACGTGATCTTCATGCACCAATTCAAGATGTAAGAGAAGCGCCAGCTATAGAATTTGATATAGTTGTTAATAAAAATACAAGATTTCATCAATTTATAGCTCAACATAGACAAATAAGGGATAAAGATGCTTACACTATGTTTCGTACTACATTAATTAATCAATTGTGGGAGGAGTATCTAATTCAGATGGTTAATTAAACATCAATATCTATTTTTCATAATTTTGTTTATGTTTAATATTTAAATGTAATGTTTTGCTTCATTTACATTTTTGTTAATGTGAATTTATTTTTAAATAATTTATTAATAGTAAATGGGTCATTTAAGTTAATAAAATATAATTTATTAGTCTATTAGTTTCTTTAACTTTGTTAAATAATAGATCATATTCTTAGATCAATACATGAAGAAAAAAATTATATGCGGACATAATTTGTAAAATAGCTAAATAACAGAAAATTAGGAAAAAATTATATAAAAAGTAGATTAAAAAGAATATACATAGAATATTCCTTTTTAGTGTGAGAAATAATATAATAGATTGGAGATAAAATTACTTTTTGATATGACATTTGCACCATTTTGGTTTAATGGGTTAGAGATATATAGCCTTAGGGTTAATGCTCTTAAATCATTTATTTGGATTTTTGCTGATTAAATAAAATACTATTTTTTTATTTGATTTTGTACATATTTTTGTATTTCTAATAAATATCAGAAAATTCCTATTTTATTAATGTGACCATAACCTTATTGTGTAAGTGTTATATATGTCAGGATTAAGTTTATGAATAACAAACTAAATATAGTCCATAATAAATTAATTAAAATTGAGATCTTTAATTAAATATTATTAGTACGGTCTATTGACATTGAGAATGTAATAGTCTTATCCAGACAATTAATATGGTGACATTATAATGGGGGTACTTTATATAATAAGATTACATAAGACTGGACCAAACATAATTTGAATCTCACATAAATTTTGTTAACTGTTAAGAATTCGAATAATGTCAAAGATGATCATATATAAATCAATCTTAATTCTCAGTAATTATTGACTCCTATTTGTAACATTAGTTTTTTAATCTACTTATTAAGATTTGTTTATAAAACATGCCAAATTACTTATATTTTAGGAACATAATGAGATGGATAGTTGGGAATGTAACTTACAGATGTGAAATTCATTCCTTCCTGAGGGAAGTTAGAAAGATGATTCACTTATATATTAATTCTAGACTTGAACAGTTTTTAGTACTCAATTTATAATAGATTTATAAATTAATTATTCATTGAATAATTAACGTATTACAAGGATAAAAATGTAATTAGAGAGGTAAACAGAAATCGTCTATGGAGGATTGAACTATATGTAGCTATCAAATCAATAAACTACTTGTTGTTTTCTGAGTAATATAAATTTGTAGTTTCAAGAGTGCAATTTTAGATTTTTAGCAGAGCAATACTAGAACTAATAAATTAGATAAATTAATTAAAGAGTTTAATTAATTGTCAAAATTTGTTAGAGCTTGAATTACATGTCCATAAGTCCCTAATGCCACCTCTAAAAATATTGTATTGGATATAACAATATATTTTTATTATTAAACACTTGATAATATACGTAGGAAAAATGTTTTTCTGATAACATGTTAAATTAATGATAATTTAGAAGGACACTAAAGCATAACAAATTGAAATTTGAAAGAAAACTAAAGCATACTCATGGCTGAATAATTCTTCAAGCTTCATTGCAACTGGGAATTTTAGTAGCAGCTATAAAAAATTTCTGTGCAAAGTTCTGAGGATGCCAAAGGAAATGTAGCTACTTAAAGATCATTCTAGTACTCAGGATATATCATAGTGAAAATGAAAAAAAAAAAAGAAAAAAAGAAGGAAAGAAATATAATAATATCATTCAACTCTATAAAATTACCATGTTGCTTGAACCAGAACTATATCTAGACAATATTTGCATTTTATCTCTTAGAAGCATTTTTCAAACAAATTTTTTGCATCTTTAATCCAACCATTTTCACAAATAGAATTAGAACTCCAATCAACTACAATCAATGAACTCCCCACAAAGACACTCATCTCCAAAAAACTATTAATCTAACTCTATCATTATCAAGAAATAAATAAATAGAAGTTCCATTAAAAAGATTCAATACAAGAATATATAGGAACCTGGATTGGAGAACCATATATAGCTTGGTCGAGATATAGAAATTGACCATCGATTAAGCATCGCTGTCTTAGGGATTTTTTGAAGCTCACTGGCCATCTACTGACTTCGGCTAGACCTACTGTTCTGTTCGTAATGACCCACATCAACCTGTCTCAATCTCCCTCGGCCCCATCCTATCCTTGCCACTATCTTCGCCGGAACCATCCTCTTTGTTGCCGCCCATGAGATGTGTTTTGATTTGACTCGCATGGGATCGTAAAGAATGGAATAAATTTCAGAGATATTAAAGCTCTGAAAGCCGAAGAGGAAGAAAAAGAGAAGCCCCTTTTAACACCCTAATTTTGAATTTCAGAAATACTTTAAAAAGTTTCAAAAAATGGTATTTATCAATAGAACACCGTGTGAAAATAATAAGAAGAGGTGTACCGTAGAAATATTTCTTTTAAAAAGTGGTGTATTTCCTAATTTGCTGATGGAGTAATTGGGGAGGACCAGCCACTAGGCCCAATTGTCTACATGAGTTGTCATCACCCCATTCGGCTTCACAAACGTTATTAAACTTGAGGAGCAAAATTTTCGAAAGCACTACTGACCAAGTATTTAGAAAAATGACATCAAAGACTGTACATGAGTTGAATTCTTTTAACTGTAATTTTGTCCTTTTTGTTCAAAACACATGTAAAACAGTTGAAAACCCTTAAATTAATTTTCAACAATTTTATCAACATACGAACAAAGAAAGCACTCTTTAGAAAGTCCAAATGCCTCTCTTCAACTTCAGCTAGGTGGGAATTCTGGTCGAAGTCTAATAGAAACGGAATGTCTAGTTTTTTCTTCTATGTATGAGCCTTGCATTCAAGCTAAGTGGGAGATAAGATCGGAAAATTTTAGTTGAGTATTTGTAGGCCTTTAGCAAGTGTTGACAACATTTTTGTGATGGCCATCTAACTCAGTGTAAATGAATTGTAGTGATTGATAGGTCGAAGCAATAAATTTGTGACAAATCAAATAAAGGCCAACGTGAACTAACGGGATAGAGTCGACGTTAATAACCCAGAATTAATTAAAAGAATTAATAAATATAGGAAAGAAGTAGAAGCACACTATAGCTTTCTCTTTCATCAACCCCTTGGCTTCTTTCTCTCACAAACAAAACTAGCTTCCATTGAAGAAGAGTTAGTTTGAGTTTATGACATCTTCGGTAACTTGATTGTTTTCTTTACATTTTTATTATACAACATCTACTTGTTTTTCATGAATTTATTCTAAAACGAATTTATACTTCGAATCTTCAACCCAGGAAGAAAGTTAGGGTCTTGGTTCTCTTAAATGCTGATATAATAAGCCCATATTACCTTAATCTTAGTTTGAAAAATCTATATTTTTAGTTTATCTTGTCATTCCCTCTGGGACTCGTTATTTTCCCTCATCTCAAACTCGTTATGATCCTTTCCATTTGCATTTTTTTCTCCCTCAAAACAGTTCAAAAAAAAAATCGAAATATCAATTAAATTTGAATCTGTTAGTATTTAAAATGATTTTCGCAGCGGAAGATTGGTCCAAGATCAATCAAAAATTTTCTCAAAACAATTGATTATATGAGTGCATAGTATTAATTCATAGCAAATCGAAACATACAAAGAGAATAGATCTAATACTTCTTGCAGCTTATCAGCGGATCCTAACTTTTCTGTCTTCTAAACCACGATCTTCTAATCCAAGTCTCAAGCACAACTGGATGAACGTATGGGCATTGCGTATAATTTCTTAAAACTCACACTTTAGACCTTGCAATATTCTCAACATATGAGATTGCAAGAGTTTGTTCTACAGAGAATATGAAGACTCTTTTTTTCTCTTCAGGTTATGGAGGCTCTGTAGAAAATAATACGTAGTGTATTCTATATTTTTTGCTAGGGTTTCCTTTATATATATTTTTATTAAACTATTTAATAAATAGATTTATTAATCAAATTAATATATATATTAAACTTTAAAAAAAATGTTACTTGTTTTTAATAGGAAATATAATCTTTGTTTATTTATAAAAAAAATGTGAGTTTATATATATATGTTTAAATTAATTAATCTAATTAATTAATATATATATATCTTAATAAAAAAAACTTAGTCAATTTCCTAATTTCTATTTATCTAATTATCTGATAATTAGATATTTCAAAATTTAAACAAATCGGGAAACTTATTCCTCCATAAATTTAAAATTAATTAATTCAAAATTAATTAAATAATCTATTTTCTAGTACACGATTGAAGATTGACCTATATATATATATTAGATATAATTTTAGTCTTTTTTTCATGTGTAGGAAGAAAATTGCCCTTAATGAATAATTAAAAAAAAAAACCCTAAAATCTTTTTCCTCCACACTTATTCAGTTACGCTCCATCTCCCTCTCCACACCCTTTCTTTTTAATCTACAAAGAATTACAATTACACCATAAACCAAGTCTCTCCCAATCCCATGTTGAATTATTGCCTACAGAGATATGCAATTCTTCATCAGTTTACTCACTAATGGCTAAAAGGCTCTAATTTTTTTTCAGAGAATTATTTAATCTTCATTGCAACTCTGTTTGTTTCCACTTTCTTCTTGGGTTTCTCTTCATATGCCGTCAAAACCAAGAACCCATATTTTTTTCCTTTTTCATTTTCATCATTTTCTTTCTTTTTAAAAAAAAATTGTTTAGAAGAATAATCTTATTATGGTTTACAATACTTTCTTTTGTAGGAAGGACAAACCTGCGTTTCAGATAAAAGTTGCAATCCTTTGCACTGCGAGACGTGCATTAGTAATCGGAAATATACGCGCGTGATGTACTCGAATTAAACCTATAAACCCCATTTATCAATTACTAATTTATTTAGTTATTTTTTGGATTTTTGGTGTTGTGTTATATACATAGATTTTATTTGAACATGTGAAGAGTCTCCTATTTAATTAGTATTTTTAGTCATGTGAAGGTTCTGCTAATATTATAGTATTGATGATTGTGCAGATTAAGTGCTGTGGACAGCAAAGCTAATCCTTATTTGTGAGAGACAAGAGGCACAACAGGAATTTTAAGTCATTCTTGAAACAGGTTTTAGGCTTGTTATATTCACTTTTATTAATTTTTGTTGTTTTAGTTGTATTACATATTTAATTATAAACCTCAATTCAGAATGTGTGACAAGTATAGAGCAAACGATATGCAAAACCAAATATCTAAATTTTTAGGATATGAATTGACCCATGGGCTTAATTTGAAAAGAATAATTTGATTTCTTTATCTTACCTACCATAGGATGTCATTTTATTAGAGGGCAACAAAAAGATAATTGTAAGCTCTAGTGAAAAGTCTATCAATAGTTGAAATTTTGTGTCGTGCTAAAATTTAGCTTTTATTTTGTTTCGTCTTCATCGATTCTTCATTTAATGCCTTTTTTATTTTTTTCCATGTTTCCTCATATAACACTTACTTCTATGATAAAGTTGCATAAGTCTTTTTGTATTTAGTTATCTAGTTATTTTTATTACTGATAGAAATTATTTTTATTTGAGGGCTTCATTGTAGCTTAACTTGTAAATTTAGTATATTATTTCAAAAAAAATATTCTTTTCCTCTACTATCTTAGTAAAATTCATAAAAACTAAAATCGTAAAAGTAAATTTAAAGTAAAAAGTTTGTCAACAATTAATAAAGTTTGTATCATCAATAGACTATTTTATGTTGTGCTAAATTTTTTGAGTTATTTTGCAGAAATGGGCTTAATCACAGCTTTTATCATGTATAATGGTCAATGGGAAGGTAACCCTCCTGTTTTTATTGGAGCTGAAGCCATGGATATACTGATTCCAAAAGATTGCACATATACTGGATTATGTAATGTAATTTTTGAATCTTTAAGCATCAATCAATCTACCCATTCGTTATTATTGAAGTATGATACTATGTCACCACCGATACCCTTTATCAAAATTACAAATGACAAAGATGTTGATATTTGGTTGGAATTAAAAAAAGATTGCTCAAAAACTAGTTATCCGTTGTTTGTAGAAAGTCAGCCATTAACAAAAACACAGCCTCATTCTATGCGACCATCATCCCAAGAAGGTATTGGCAGTGACAATGTCTCAAAAAAAAAGGGGTAAAGAACAAAAAATAATTTTTGGGAAAAATTGTATTGCTGAAAGTATGCCTCTTCCTATGATGAAACAAACATCAGTGAATATTTCTCCACCAGTTGAAGATCATATTTTTCCTCCTGAAGAAGAATATATGGCTCCTGTCCCTATACCTCCTACTTTTCTGGTTGATGATATTCCAAATGATAATACACATGTATGGGAATTTGAAGATAAAAAAAATGATAAAGAATGTGTAGATGCTTCAGATGATGGTGTTCGATTGAGGAAAATTTACAAGAATAAAAAAGAGCTTAAAAAGGAATTAAGTTTTCTTGCTATAAGAAAATATTTTCAGTTTAAAGTGAAGAAATCAACAAAAAGGGTATTGGTTGTTAAATGTTTGGATGATCAATGCAAATAGAGAGTTCGAGGAATTAAGGTTAGACAAACTGATTTATTTATGATCATCAAGTATATTAGAGAGTATACTTGTTCGTTAGACATTATGATCGGTGACCATCGTCAAGCAACTAGTTGGATTGTAGGAGAGTGGATGAAGAAGCGGGTTCAGACAAAAAAAGGAGGATAGAAGCCGCAGGATATTGTATCAGATGTTCAGTTGGATATAAGGGTCAATATCAGTTATGAGAAAGCTTGGAGAGCGAGAGAAAGTGTATATGAGACACTACGAGGGTCACCAAAAGGAAACTATTCAGTTCTACCCTCATATCTCTATGTGTTAAAGAAAACCAATCCTGGCAATATTGTTGACCTTGTCATTAATGATAAGAACTGATTCAAATACTTATTTGTTGCTTTGTATGCATCAATTAAGGGTTGGATACATTGTACACCAGTAATTGCTCTTGATGGAACTTTTTTAACAGCTAGATATGGTAGAACGATGTTTATTGCAATATGCAAGAGTGGTGACAATCGAATTTTTCCATTAGCCATTGGCATTGGTGATTCAGAGAACGATGATTCTTGGGAGTGGTTCCTCAATAAACTAAAAGAAACTTATGGAGAGCGTGAAGGTCTAGTGTTAGTAACAGATCGCCACAAAAGCATTGAACCCGCGATTAAAAAGGTATTTTTAAATGCTATGCATGGAATTTGTATGTATCACTTGAAAGGGAATTTGAAAAAATCTTGTGGGAGAGTTATGGTTAATGATTTGTTCATTCTTTGTGCTAAATCATATCGTGTGAGTGAATTTGAACACTTCATGCACGAGATGGCAAAGCTAGATTCTCGTATCCGTCCTTATTTGTTTGAGATCAGTTATTATAAATGGTCACGTGCATACTCAACTGGAAAACGGTACAGTATTTTGACGACCATTATTGCAGAATCCATGAATAATGCTACTAAACATGCAAGAAATTTACCTGTGCCGGCGTGTGTTGAATGGTTTAGGCGTATGCTTCAATCATGTTTTACCAAAAGACTTAATAAAGCATTGACAATGACCTCACCATTGACTATATGGGCAGAGGAACAATTAAGGAACAAAAATCAAGTTTTACTTCATTTGAAGGTATATATCAATTATTGATATAGTTATTGATATAGTTTTTCAATTATGTAGTTTTTATCTTTAATGGTATCTATTATTTCAACAGGCTAAAGCTGTGAGCATGCATAAGTTTACTGTTAATCAAGGAGAATAGTTTATTGTTGATTTGACTCAAATGACTTGTACATGTCGTGAATTCGACCTTGACTCAATGCCTTGTCTGCATGCACTTGCTGCAATTAGATTGCGTAGGATGGGTCCATATCATTATTGCTCTTACTATCATACAACTAAAGCTTTGCAGTCAGCATATACTGAGCCAGTCGAACCTGTTGGAAGTGGGAAAGATTGGATTATTCCCACTGACATCAAGGACATTAAAGTTATTCCACCGACTACTCGTAGGCGAATAGGAAGGCCTAAAAAGAAGAGGATTCTTTCCGTTAGAGAGGAGGCTAAACGGAACAAATGTGGTAGATGCAGACAACCAGGATATAACCGCCAAACATGCCCAAACCCAATAGCACTTGACAGTAGATCTGACATGAAGGGTGCTTCTTCTTCTAATCCATTTGAATACTCTCCATGAACTTTATTTATGCATTGTTATTTGTGCTATTGTATTGTTAATTGACTAGTTGTGAACTCTTATCAATTAATTTGATTATGTAGGGTACTAATATGTTATGTTTTCATAAGGATTAATAGGATTTTCTATAATTTTAAAATATGGTATTCGTGCATTCTTATTTTAAATTAGGTTTTATGCTACTATACTATATACTAGTGGTAGAGACAATTATAATCACTACTAGAACCTAATTTGAAAATAAGTTTATGCTACTATTATCTACTAGTGGTAAAGATAATTTTAATAAGCAATACAACTTCCTTTCTTAAAAAAAAAAAAAAAAAAATCTACCAGTGGTAGAGACTATTTCAATCATCAGTAGAACTTATTTTAAAATATAAGTTTTATACTATTATTATCTACCAGTGGTAGAGAAAATTTTAATCATCAGTAGATTTTAATTCGAAAATAAGTTTTATGATACTATTATCTACCAATGGTAAAGACAATTTTAATAATCAGCAGTACAACTTTTTTTTTTTTTTTAAAAAAAAAGTATCAATTGTAGAGACTATTTTAATCATTAGTAGAACTAATTTTTAAAATATGGGTTTTATGCTACTATACTATATACTAGTAGTAAAGACTATTTTAATCATCAGTAGAACTTATTTTTAAAATATGGGTTTTATGCTACAATACTGGTGGTAGAGACTTTTCTATGAATAGGTTCTTTTTTTCTTCAAAAAAAAAGAAAAAAATCTACCAGTGGTAGAGACTATATCAATCATCAGTAGAACTTATTTTTAAAATATAGGTTTTATGCTATTATTATCTAACAGTGGTAGAGAAAATTTCAATCATCAATAGATTTTAATTCAAAAATAGGTTTTACGATACTATTATATACTAGTGGTAAAGACAATTTTAAAAATCAGCAGTACAACTTAAAAAAAAAAAGTATCAATTGTAGAGACTATTTTAATCATTAGTAGAACTAATTTTTAAAATATGGGTTTTATGCTACTATACTATATACTAGTGGTAGAGAATATTTCAATCATTAGTAGAACTTATTTTTAAAATATAGGTTTTATGCTACAATACTGGTGGTAGAGACTTTTCTATGAATAGGTTCTTTTTTTCTTCAAAGAAAAGAAAAAATCTACCAGTGGTGGAGACTATTTCAATCATCAATAGAACTTATTTTTAAAATATAGGTTTTATGCTATTATTATCTACCAGTGGTAGAGAAAATTTCAATCATCAATAGATTTTAATTCGAAAATAGGTCTATTATCTACCAGTGGTAGAGACAATTTTAATAATCAGTACAACTTTTTTTTTTTTAAAAAAAAACTATCAATTGTAGAGACTATTTTAATCATTAGTAGAACTTATTTTGTAAAATATAGGTTTTATGCTATTATTATCTACCAATAGTAGAGACAATTACAATCACTACTAGAACCTAATTTAAAAATAGGTTTTATGCTACTATTATCTACCAGTGGCAGAGACAATTATAATCACTAGTAAAACTTAATTTGAAAAATAGGTTTTATGCTACTATTATCTACTAGTGTCAGAGATAACTTTAATCACTAGTAGAACTTAATTTGAAAATAGTTTTGCAGCATAGAAATAATCTGACTCAGTTGTTGATTTATTGAGACTTGACCTTCCCTTAAGCCTTTTATATCTTATCTAACCTCCTCTTTAAAAGCCAACAACTGTCTCTTCCATTCTAACTGAAAAAATGTACAACATAACATAAAAAAATGCAATTTAATATAACATAATTATATATATTTAAATTAAGAATTATAAAATTAATAAAACTATAGATATCTTACCAAATCAGAAGTTGTTTTAATATTCTTATATGGTTCTTCTTCAATATCATATTTCTCCATCACTTTTGTTGAATATTCTTACTCATCAATCTTAGTGGTAATGGTACTTTTTTATCAATAAACATTCCATTAGTATAAACCTATTTTCTCTCCTCTTCTTTTGGACGCATATTAGTCACATGAAGCTATTAATGAAAAAAAGATGGCTAGTGATTTTTCCTTCAGTGGTTGAGAAATGTTCAAGTAGTGTTAGAAATTTTACCAAAAAAAAAAAAAGAAAAAGAAAAAACAATTTTTTTATATAATGCATTCATACTCACATTAGCTACCTTGAAGACTACGCTTTTGAGAGTTGTGTACTTGCCAATTTCAGGCACATTCCAATTTAAAATCCTAGGGATTCTATCACGTATTCTCTCAGCATAAGTAGGACTGAAGTTTCGTATGCACTCGTTTTGCCCACACTTGGAATGCAAAAATAAAACCTCCTAAAGAATATGCTTCAGTCTGATTAGTATTCTTTCTTATCTTCATTTTTTGCTTTTGCATTCTTTTTAAAAAATTCCTTCTTATGCAACCTATAGTGTACTGATAACTTTGAAGGCCACAAGGATATTGATTAAAGCCATCCAGGTTGTCTACAACTTTTAAGGTGAACTGAGAAATTAATTTTGTATTTGCCCTAGCCATCAACAGGTTTTCCACAAAATAAGCCAAAGCAAGCTTCACACAATCTGTATTATTGTCCCCTTCGTAGTTCATGAACGTGTTCTCCAATATTAGTCGAGTTATACTCTCATTGCCATCAAAATATTTGTCTCTTAAACGGTCTCCATAGATTTGATTTTTATCTCTAAGTTCACCTTCACATAGAAGACCAGTAATCAACAAATACTTGTTGATAGAAAACCTTAATTTTTTCCCACCAACTAAAAATCATAACTCCTCCCTATTAGGTTGATCAATTTGCCTTAGGAGTAAGTGGTGTACAATTTGAGCAACCCATATTAGTTTCTTGTTTTCGAGATCTAAGAAATTTCCCAAACATGATTGTCTAAACATTTGGGTCTGTCTTTTATTCAATTTTCTTTTTATATTCTCAATAACTTCGAGTTTAGCATATCTTGTGATGCGACACGTAAAAAAATCCTCCTCTTCAACTAGAGGAGTAAATTTCTAAAATAAAAAAATTGAAAAAATTATTATTGTATTGTATTTACTTCAAATCATGTACGAAATTTACATAAAACTAATACAAATATGAGTATAACCTATTCCTGAATCACTTTCATTAGAGATTGAAATAGTCTCGACCATTAGAGAACATAAAACTAGTATATTGTATAATAATATATTTGACATGATGAATAAAACCATATAATTGAATATATATATGCAAAGAAACACAGATAAGTCCCATTCCAAAAATTACTTAGTAGTGACTGAAATATGTTTTCGACTACCAATAGAAATTATGACAAAACTGGTAGGAATTCTAAAATAAGACATTCAGTATAGTGAACACAATAAGAGAATTGAATATATCTAAAGACCATAAACATTACTCATTCTAGACTATAACTAATGAAGACAATAAAATCTGTTCTCTAATAATGATTCATAAAAATTCAAATGCAAATACGAAGAAACTCATGCAAAACATATATAAGAAGCAACGCAAAACAAAATTATTTTGGAAACATATTCATATGTACAATCATTGATATCAATAGACATAAGTATGTTAGTCTCTTGATACAAGCATCTGATGCTTGTGTAGAACTCATAGACAACCATAATTCTAATATAATATAAGTGTTATGCACACAAGAAATCAAAAAATAAATTTACAAAATTCGTTCAGTTTATAACATATCACTAAAGCCAAACAAATTACAAATTAACAATACCCATAACCCACAAACCTGTTTGGCTTCACTTGCAATCATTTTCTTCGGCGAGTTATCGTTCTCGACCGTATCCACCGGCGGGTTAGAGAATTCGCCATTCTTTGCCTCGCGCTTTTACTTCGACCTTAACTTCTTTTCTTTTGGAGGAGAAGAGCTATCCTTTTTATCTTGAGAACATCTAGTTTGGGCTATTACTATCTCGAGACTTGGGAATAACTATTCATAGAAGACAAAAGAGAGAATGGAGAGGGGGATCGTGCATTGCATAAGGAGGAAAATGTTTTAGGCTTTTTTTTTTTAATTCATTAAGGGCAATTTAGTCCCTACACATGAAAAAAGACTAAAAATATATCTAATATATTGACAAGGTCAATATTCAACCATGTATTAGAAAATTGATTATTTAGTTAATTTTTCCAATTAATTAATCAATTAATAACAATTATTAATTACATATAGATAAACTATTTATCTAGACAAAGTGTGCAGTAACAGAAATGATATAATATCCAGTACAATGTTTATAAGAGGTTGAATTGGGGATCTAAGGACCTGAAATTCAAGTTCCAATAAATTATGACAATCGATTAAACTCTTTAATTAATTTATCTAATTTATTAATTCCAGTATTACTCCACTAAAAGTCTAGAATTGCACTCTTGAAATTATAGAATCAATTTACTCAAAAAATATTGAGCAGTCTATCGATTTAATCAATACATGTAATTCAATCCTCCATAGATAATTCATAATTGGAGCTAGATCATATTCCGTTTACCTCTCTAATTACATCTTTATTCTTGTGTATCATTGATTCTCTAATGAACAGTTAATTTATAAATCTATTATAAATTGAGTACTCAAACTGTTCAAGTCCTGAATCAATATATAAGGGAATCATCTTTTTAGCTTCCTAATGGAAGGAATTGATTCCATGTCTATAAGCTATATTCCCAGCTACTGATCTCATCATACTCCTAAGATACAAGTATTTCGGTCTGTTTAGGAAACGAACCTTTAACAAGTATGCTAAAGAATATAATATTATAAATAGGAGTTCATAACTACTCGGGATTAAGACTGATCTACATATGATCATCTAGTGACATTATTTGAACTCTCAATAGTTAAAAGAATTTATGTGAGATTCAAATCATGTCTAGTCCAGTCTATATAATCGAATTATATAAAATACCTCTATTGTGATGTCAGCACATCAATAATCTGGATAAAACTATTATATTCTCAATGTTAATGGACCATATTAATAATATTTAATTAAAGATCCCAAATTTTAATTAATTATTACGGATTATGTTTAGTTTATTATCCATAAATTTAATCCTCATGTATAAAACACTTATATACTAAATTTTTGGTCACATAAATAAACTAGGAATTTTTTAATATTTAAAGATATACAAATTATGCACAAATTCAAATAGAAAAATGTCATTTTAGTAATTCAATAAATATCTAAAATATACATGCTTTTAAGGCATAAACCCTAACATAATCTTAGTTTATTTCTTTTCGTAGTCCTTCTATTACAAAGCAGATTTAAGATTCCATATCTTCAACCACCCATTATGGAGGGTATGGATTGGAACCCAGCAAGGAAGTCGAACTCAAGCTTGGAGAAATTGGCTAGTCAGATGCGTCCTACATCGACAAGGCTTCCATTCGATCTTTGAGAATATGGATTTAAAAAAAAATATGGGTTAGGATTGGATTCAAAAAAATAAGGAGAGTAATCCTAAAAACACCAATATCTTATATAAAAAAACTTACACCACATGAGGTGCAAATCGTTTTAACCACATTTTTTAAAAGTATGACTATACTATTTCAATTTATATGGCTGAAAATGATGCCACAATATTGGTGTAAGTTTTTGGTATTTCAAAATCTTTACCCAAATCTAGAACTTTACTATGGCTGATTTGGGAGATTAAGCAAGTGATAGAGTGGGGTAGGGATCATATGCTGCACTTCTTCTATCGCATACCATTGTTACCTTTTTCTGAGAAAAAAAAAGAAAAAATAATAATAAATGTTAAAGGAGTAACGGCCATTATAAACCAATGTGTAAAGAGTTGAAAGACAAAATATTTTTAATGACGTGTCATTGTATAACTAGATAGATAGAGGTTTGGGTAGGCAAACTTGGATAAAGGATCCAAGTCCCACTTTTATAAAACCCCACTTTACTTTTTCTTTTTTTAACTAAAATAAGTGGTGGGACCCACATTTAAAAAAAAAAACCCCACACACTCTTTCTCCGCACCATATCTTTCTCTCGTGCTCATATCCAGAATCCGATTGGAGAAAAAAAAGTTTTGTTCAAATGCCGCTCACGGCTTACACCACCGCTGCCCACCCTTCGGCCATTGACGGGCCGTGCCACTGGTTCCAGATGAACTGCACCGCCACCATGAAGCTCTAGCCGCTACCTCGAGCTGCTGGAACACTATTTCACTGGTAAAATGCCCGTTAAAAATTTCAATTTCGGTGCCAATTCCGGCAACGTCAAGTTGCGATTTTGGGCTTTCAGAACTCGTCTCAATGCAAGCTTTCTAATGGTATACATATATATATATCTATCTATCTAAACTCGGTTTTGCCCGGATTAAATTTTGCCATTGTTGATGGTTTAAGCTTTTTTGTTTCAGATATTGACTTTTTAATTTGACCATTAGATCATAAAATAAATGTCATATTTGTGATGTACTCATGAAAATATGAAAAATGAGATATATATCGACTTTGTTTGGTTATTGGCCGGGAAACGAAATCTGACGGTGTGGATTTCGCCTCGTTTTACATGCCACGGGGTCTGGTTTTGGCCCAAGTCCGAATCGGTCAAGTTACATACCTAACCTAGCTAATTTAGATACTAGGAATTCAGTGGTGATGTCTTTTTTTGATTTGAGACTCCGTTGGAAAAAATGATATTTCAAAGCGAGAGATCGAGGGTTCAAAAATAACCCCCGACCCTCTAAACGATCAACAAATCACACCAAATGTGCTATACAGTATCGTAGCATGGTCTAGTCACTCGTTTGAGATAGAGATTCGATTATTTGATTCTAAAATTGGTTTAATTATGATTTTGTTTTTACGTATTTTGAATAAATATGGAATTTTGTGAAATATTTGGAAAAGAATTGATTTAGACCTGTTTTGAGATGATTTGATAATTAAACTGCCTGGAAGGCACGTCACACTGGCTGGCATGCTAAATATCTTATTTTGGAACTATTTTCTGCAGGAATTGGATTTTGTGGTCTTTGATGAAAACGGTTGTTATATTACCGAAATTTTTATAAAATCCAAATTGAACGAGAATTTAGTTTTGAGAACTAAACTTGGTTGATTAAAAACATTGCGTGGTCTATTTTAGGATTTTGTGGAAAATGGTACATATTCTTAAATAATATAGTCACCAGTCTTTGGTTCCTCGGACATGTCATTGACTACGTTGCTTGCTATGTGCTTGACTTAAATAATATGTACTTGTTTGAGATGATGTTTTTTATAATGGCTTAGAATGTTTGAACCTTTGGACAATAATTTCAATTTAATTTCTAGAAAACTGTTTGAATATTTTTACTGACTATTGAAAGTAAGTATTTTTATACTGATTAAAAAAATTTTTTTTACCATGTAGTTAAATCTCTACTAAACATTCAAGTGCTCACCTCTCATACTTCGTCCTACTTTCAGGTGTTGAATTATTGGAGGTAGTTGTCTTGATGGCTAGACAAGCTGCTTGGATTGTGCTTGCAATCATATTCCTATTCCTTGGTGGATGTCTATATTCTGTTTGATTTCTTTTTGTTGTTCAAATATTTTGCCAATTTTAATGTTTTTAATAAGTGGATTTCCGAGGGCAATAATACTATAAATTTGAGTTTTTGAATCATAAATGATTTTTGTAAACTATCTTGGATACTGACTCATTTTATCAAAATTTATGATTTAATAAAAAGTTTCTAAATATATTAACTAGAATTCTTCTAAACTTTAAGTGAATATTTTGTTGAATAATTATGATTAATGAGAGGATTCTTATTAATAGAATTTATAAGGTTTTGAAGACTAAAATAAAATTTCAAGTACTTGACTTTTTCTGAAATTTTGAAAATTCACTGTTTATTACGGTTTTAACTTAAAATTTCTAAAAATCACGACTTTGGATTTTCAGTTGTGACAAAATATTATCAAAGCTTCAGGCTTCAGATCTGTCTGAGATCTTGCCTGTGATATTTTAGTGTTTAAAAAAATGATTTTGGAAAAATATTTGACAAACACCTCATACATCACTTAGAAATTGTCTTTGCTCTGATTTGTCTTGAATCCTTTGCTCATCTCTTAAAGTGAAACTCTGATATTTTTGTGATAGTTATATCCCAAAAACTTTAATCTCAGAAGTGTTGGGATTGATACGAGACTATCAAAATTCTACTCCTATCGAAATTCTCTGATTCAAATGGATATTCACTCTTGTACTCCTATGCGCATTACAATAGTAAGTTATATGAACCTCGTAGGTTCTAAAATAGCAATTCAGTATCTTGTATCACATGTGTCATGGCTTGACATTATTGGTGCTTGTGGAGTTGTAATTTGACTTGCTTGAGGAATATTTTTGTGTGATCACTCATTTTGAGTATTTGGCTATATGTTTTCATATTCTTGTACCGTGCATTGGTCCGACTTTTGGATGGTAAAGACATATTAATTTTTTATTCATAGATTAATTTAATAATATGAACTTGGTTACAAATTAAAAATTATTCTTTTTCAGTCTTACCAAGTTTGATTTTCATAAGGAAATTCTAGAATTAGTAGAATTTGGTTGGATTTAATGTTATGTTGTTTTGATTTGAAGCTTTTGGGAAGTTGACAATTCATGTTTGAACAATATGTATCATTGTATTTTATCATTGTAACATGTTTACTTCCAAGGGGACAATAAACATTTTTTTAAACTTGAATATTGGTTAGGTGAAAGTAATTCATTTCTTTAAAGAATATATGGTTTTAAAACGTTTTGCACTATTTGAGATTTGGGTTTATAAAACTACCCTATTATAAAATTTGAACTCTTACTAATACAAAAATATGGTAGTGATACAAGTGAAAATTTTATTCTATATTTGGTAGTGCTAGTTGGAAAATCATTTAGACCAAGATAATTTTTATAAACTTAAAGTTCCAAGTATTTTTCTAGTTTTGAAATTAGTAGATATTCTTGGTACTTGACTTTGAAACTAAGAAATGCTTTCACAGATTTTTCTACAAGTTAACTTAGAACTAAACATAAGATGTTTATGGGAAAGAAATTGTGTGAAAATTTTTTACAATATGTTTGATTCCTTAGAAAACCTTGGGTATGGTTTAACGGTAAATTTTTAAAAGATATACATACATATTGAAAGACTTTGCTATTACGGCTTTATGTGCCTTGTTGCTTGATTTTACTTATTTTTTAAAGCTTTCTACCATGTATGTGACTTACTCTATTAGATTTTTGTAACATCTCGACATTTCAATTCTTACGTATGTATAATTTATAAATAAGTTTTGACAAATTAGAAATGTTAATATTTTTATAAAAGTGAAATATAGAAAAAAAAAATTATGTGAACGTACAAAAACTTTTTCAACTTTATTCGGAAAATAGTAGATTTATTTATTTATTTACATATACTACACATAGTACAAACATACAAGCTAGTATCTAAAAATCCTTTGCACAACTATATACATAGCAAGCTCTCCACCCACAGTTTTATTTCAAAGTCCATATACACAACTAGGATCGGGATCTGGCTTCTATTCACATGTTCACCTATCAAACATCGTTGCCAGCAATGTAAGAACTAGTGAATGATAACTCAATAAGTAAAATTATGCATGATTTTCTTGTGAACTTTTCACAATATCATATCTCAAAATAGGGCCCTTTGTATACTACATTGTCTGGTAGAACATTAGACCTGTTACTGAGCCGCATAACATAACATATCAAAAATAGCCACAACATAAGCATCATGGAGGTTTTTGTATGAAAACTTCACAAATCTCAGTATACATCAGAGGTCATCCCCATGCTACTAACACATTGATCCACACTAAGATCTAACCCACCAAGGGTATACTTTTCACATACTAGGAATGTCGGCCCACCACGTTCCGTGTCCACCCTAACCTTCCAAGCAACATAGTACACAAAATTTTTCATTTCTCTTCCAAAATCCAGTCTTATAAGAACAATAAAATAGCGTAACTTTAAATTGAAAATAGTTTATGCTTATATCATGTATGCAATGATATGTATACATTTTATTGAGGCAAGTAATACGTAATCACATAATTAACACAATCCATGTAGTGTTCTTACATTGCAAGTGAAATGTTACTTACCTCATAAAACATAGAAACTGATACAGTTAAGAGAGATGGTAGCATAATTCTAAACTCACTGAAAAATAATTTTTTTTTGTTATTGTTAGGCTATTTCTAATACACAAAACCGCAGGTATACAGGTCACAACAAGGAATATAAATGGTAAAAAAGTGTCGAATCCCACGAGGAGTAAATGATTCACAAATGCTAAGTACTAACCTAACTAGTTGACAATTTATCCAAACAGTAAGAAATTGTTGATTTGAACTAAAATTCAAAAGTAAATTCAGTATAAAAGAAAATAATAGAAATCAACACTAAACAATCAAAGACAGTTTTATAAACAATGATAAAAAGCCTAATGATGCAATCTACCCTCTAACTCATTCAATTGCTAGTTTTCCTTACCGTTCAATCATCTATTTAGAATTAACAACCGAGAATTCAATGGCATTCATAAACTCCTTTCTAAGACATAGGTAAAAATATCTAAACAAGATAATATGTTACTTTTAATATAAATTGATTAGATTACTTAAGCTAGGTAATTCTCACGCATAGTTGCATAAGTTACATAGGTATATTCCTATCCTATTGAAACTCACCCTGCACTAGGTAATCTTATGTTGTCCAACCTATGTCTAAACCTAAATTCCCTTTTCCAAGTTCGTATAGGTTTCACACAACAAATTTATTTAGTGGCTAAGTAAATAAAAGTATTAAGTATAAGGTAGAACAATTAACTCATCAATGGATAACGAGAACAAATGTGGAAATTAAAGCAATTAAATTACATTAGAAGTTTAATTACATCCCTAGTTTAATTACATCCCTAGAAATAATAAAGCTTATACACGTTCATTGTAGAAAAAATAAAGAATAAACCTGAAGGAAGAGAAAGAAAAACTCTATGAAGCTTTGTCACTCTTCTCGTATCCTCTTGATTCCTCCTTCTTCTTGTTGTTTTTCCTTCAAAAACTCTCTACAACTCTCCAAAACTCTGGTTGCTAGAGTTTTTCTGTGATGATCCTCAACTGAGCCGAAGAGAAGTTAAATACTGGAGACAAACCGGCCACAATCTAAGAATTCTACAACATGTTCTACGCTTTGTGACGCTGCAGTACCAAGATAGTTAAGAGGATGGCGCTGCAATTCCATAGAACCTAGGAGATGGCGCCGCAACGATACGAAATGGCAATGTGGCATTGCATTGATGCCGCGGCACCACGAACGGGCATTGCAGCACTGCTTCCTGGCACCACGGCACTAGGTTTCTGGAAATTGGCGCCGCAGCACCCAATCTTTTCCATACTGTTGGCACTGCTACACACTGCTGACGTGCTAATTGCCCGTCTTCGCTCGCGATTGATCAAAATTGTCTTAAATTAGTCTTGATTAAACTTAAAAAGTCGGTATTATCCTTTCAATGTCTTCTCACCTGAAATATATACCAAAACAACAAATTCAGATAAAAAGAGCTCAAAGACGAACGATTCTTAAGCTTGAAAGGATGGCAGAGTTAAGTGTAGAATCTACTTAACAGTTACTAGTATTGTAGTCTCTTCAAAATTATTAACTGACAAAAATATACAATACTAATAAATCTCTTGTGTTCTAATTCCTCACATAGTAACAAAAATCACTAGGAATTAGTCTTAGCTCATAAAATCGTCCACTTACAAAAAGGTTGATTTTTTTTCTTATATTTCTAATTTAGTCATAAATTATTTCTCTATTTAAATTTTGAGTTGATAATATATATATAACTGACTAGTTCTAGTACCTGTTTGTCATTTTAAAATTAAATGAACGACATCTTTTTCTTTTTCCTAAGATTCCAAAATATATGAATGATGACATACATGTAGATTCAAGTTGATAAATTATGCATACTATAATCAGACACTACCACTAACTTCCTACTTAAGATCCATATAGAATTATATATTTCGAAAACAATAACAATAATATATATAGTCTATAATGAGTACAACTAATAATAATTAATAAACTTCTTAAAATAAAATATAGTAATCACCTCATAGTGCCTTATAATAATATACAAAAATTAAAAAAAAAATAACATATAGCCTTACCTTATATTCCTAGATTTCTTGCAATGCAACGCTTACTCTCTCCTTTTAGTGTTTGCTCTAGTCACAAATTGTAAACTTTTTCTTCTTTGTACTCTATATATATAATATAAGTAAGACAAGAATTGTAGTGACTTAGGATAGATTTTATCGATTAACTTTTTCTTTTTATATTTATGTGAGGTGGCGATATATACTCGAGGTTTCTAATAGATAAGATTATGTGTTACTAACTTCTGAGTCCTACTAGCACATATATGTACACATCTCCTATAGTAATAATTACATATATGAAAAAGATTTGACCAACTTATAACAAATATATACCTAACTTTTGTGGGACCAATTAGCACTCATTATTGATATAAAATAAAATAAATAAATGAAATAATACTACTTATAAAAAAAACATCAAATCTCTTCTGTAATATCTAAAAACAAAATTTGATTTTTCTTATATTCTAACACACTAAATTTACTATGTTGAGGAGACTATTAACTTACTTTACAAACTAAATTTCTGTCAACATTCTTAAGTTTAGTGCACTACAATAAATATTTCCCATTGTAAATTTATAATGCAAAAAAAAAAATCAAAAAAATAACCTATTATGGCATGAAACACGCTTACTATTGGTTAATAAAGATTTGTGAAGAATTAGGGCTTTACAATCCTCCCCTCCTTTAAAAAAAATTTCGTTCTTGAAATTTACGTATCGAAAAGATCAGGATAATTACTCATCATATCTTCTTTATGTTACCATGTATTTTCCTCTATTACACAATTTTTCTATAAGACTTTCACTAAAGAAATCTTCTTGTTTCTGAGCTCTTTTTCTTTCTAGTCAAGAATTTGAACTGGCCATTCCTCGTAACTTAAATCTTCGGTCAACTCTAACGGCTCATAACTTAGAACTTGTGAAGGGTCAGAAACACATTTCTTCAGCATAGAAACATGAAAGATGTTGTGGACAGTTGATAAAGTTGGTGGTATGGCAAGTCTATATGCTACATTCCCAACTCTGTCAAGAATCTCGAAAGGCCCAATATACTTGGAACTCAATTTTCTCTTCTTTCCAAACCTTCTTATACCTTACTGGTGCTACCTTTAAGAATACATTATCTCCAACATCAAACTCCAAAGGCTTCCTTCTCATGTTGGCATATCTTTCTTGTCTGTCTTGTGCTACTTGCATTCTTTTTCTTATCTTTTCAATGGCTTTAGCCGTGACTTTAATAAGTTCTAGTCCAAGATATCTTCGTTCACCCATTTCATCCCAATGTACCGGTGATCTGTACTTTCTACCATAAAGCATCTCGTACGGAGTGATACCAATCGTAGCTTGAAAACTATTATTATAGGCAAACTCTATTACAGGTAAATACTTGCTCCATGAACCTTGAAAATCCAAAACACACCTTGAAAATCCAAAACACACGCTCTGAGCATATCTTCTAAAGTCTGAATTATTCTTTCAGATCGACCATCTGTTTGGGGATGAATTGCTATACTAAACTTTAATTTAGTTCCCATTGCTTTCTGAACACTCTCCAAAATTTTGAAGTGAACCTAGAGTCATGGTCAGAAATAATCAAAAGCGGTACTCCATGCAATCTAACTATCTTTCGAACGTATAACTCAGCGAATTGATCCATAATATAAGTTATTCGAACAGGAAGGAAATGTGCTGATTTTATGTATATATCTATAATTACCCAAATAGCATCGTATTGCTTATTAGTTCTTGGTAATCCTACGACAAAATCTATAGTGATTTCTTCCCACTTCCATCCAGTATTGGTATCGGTTGCAAAAATCCAGTAAGCCTCTGATGTTCTACTTTTATCTGCTGGTAAGTCAAACATCGTGCAACAAAATCAATAATATCCTTCTTCATTCCCGGCCACCAATAATGAACTTTTAAATCATTGTACATCTTTGCAGTACCAGGATATACAGAGTATGGAGTATAACAAGCTTCCATGAGAATTTTTCTTTTAAGACTACCATCATTAGGAACAAATAATCTATCCTTAAAATTTCATAATCTCATTACTTGCGATACTGAAATCACTCTTTTCCCCTTTTTCTATCTCTGACTTCTGATTGACTAAATAATGATCTTTAAGTTTTCCTTGTTTAATGCTCTCCAATAATGTAGACTAAAGTATCATAGCAGATAATTTTCCAGTGATTAATTCAATTTTCGATCTGCATAAATCTTCTTGAGTGGTTTCTACAATACCTGTAAAGCTGCTAAACTTCCAGAGGACTTTTGTCTAAGCACATCAGCAACAATATTTGCCTTACCAAGATGATAATTAATTTTACAATCATAACTTGTCACTAATTCCAACCACCTCCTTTGTCTTATGTTTAACTCTTTTTATGTGAAAAAGTACTTCAAAATTTTGTGGTCAGTATAAATCTCACAGTATTCACTATACAAATAATATCTCCAAATTTTCAATGCAAACACCACAGCTGCTAACTCTAAATCATGAATAGGATAATTCCGTTCATATTCCTTTAATTGTCTAGAGGCATAGGCAATGACTTTGCCATTTTGTATCAAGATATGCCCTAATCCTTTCTTTGAGGCATTACTGTAGATAACGAATCCTCCAGAGCCTGATGGTAAAGTTAATACTGGAGTTGAAATTAGTCTCTATTTCAGTTCCTCAAAACTCCTTTTACAAGCATCAGACTATTAGAACTTATTATTCACTTGTTCAACTGTGTCAAGGGCGTTGCAATTTTTGAAAATCCCTCAATAAAATGTCTGTAATATCCTGCTAGACCTAAGAAACTTCGTACTTCAGTTGCATTAGTAGGACTAGACCACTTGCTTACTACTTCAACTTTGGTTGAATCCACATATATACCATCTTTAGGGACCACATGTACAAGAAAAAATACTTTATCCGGCCAGAACTCACACTTTTTAAACTTATCGTACAATTGCTTCTCCTTTAAAATCTGCAAAGTGATCCTCAAATGTTCAATATGCTCTTCCTCGGACCGTGAGTAGACCAAGATATCATCTATAAATATAATAACAAACTTATCTAGATAGTCTTTGAAAACTCGATTCATGAATACTGCTGGTGCATTTGTCAAACCAAATGGCATTAGTTAAAACTCATAATGGCCATAACGTGTTCTGAAGACTGTTTTAGGAACGTCTTCATCTTTTATCCTCATTTGATGATAATCCAATCTCAAATTAATCTTTGAAAACATATAAGCTCCCTATAACTGATCAAATAAATTATCAATCCTAGGAAGAGGATACTCATTCTTGATGGTCACCTTATTCAACTCATGATAATCAATACACAGCCTCATAATTCCATTATTTTTCTTCACGAATAGAACTGTTACACCTAATGGTGAGAAACTAGGATGTATAAATCTCTTATCAAGTAATTCTTATAGTTGGATCTTTAATTCTTTGAGCTCTAATAGAGCCATCCTGTATGAATGCTTAGAAATTGGTGTTGTATCAGGTATCATATCAATCACAAATTCAATTTCTCGATCAGGTGATAATCTTGGTTAATCTTCTGGGAAAATCTCAAGAAATTCACGTACGATTAGTACGTTCTCAGGCCTTAGTTTCTACTCTGTAGAAATATTTACAACACTTGCTAAAAATCCAGCATAACCATTCTGTAATAACCTTCTAGCTTTCATTGCCGAAATCATAAGAGACTTTGATTTACCTCGAGTCCCAGTAACATAAATTACTTTTCACTTGGAGGTTTAAATATCACTACTTTCTTCTTACAATCAATCGTAGCATGGTATTTTGATAACCAATCCATATCTAAAAATAACCTTATAATCTTGCATATTAAGTATAACTAGATTCACAAACATCTCTCTACCATTTACCATAATGAGACAAGCTCTTAAGATCTTTTCTGAATATAATACATCACCAGAAGGAATAGTAGTGCCCAACTTACTTACCATCTTCTCTGGTTCTCTACTTAATCTTCTCAGAAATCCTAACGATGTAAATAAATGTGTAGCACCTGAATCTATTTATGCATGAGCACTGATGCCAGAAATAAGGATATCACCTGATACCACTGATGGATCGGCAGCTGCATCTTCCTCAGTAAGAGAAAAAAGTCTCGCATTGCCCTTCGTTCTTTCTTCCTTCATATCTGGACAATCCTTTATACGATGACCTACTTTACCGCACTTGAAGCACAAACCAGTTCTTAGTCTATATTCTCCTACATGAGGCTTTCCACACCACGAATACTTAACTTGTGCAGTACTTCTTTGGCCAGTCTTGGGGTGCTTGTTCTGGTCTAGATTATTCTGTGATACAGGAGCTCTTTTTCTTCTGTTATCTTAAGGACGGAAACTTTGAGCTTGACCTCCTCAGTTAGGCTGAAAATTTGATCTATAATTCTTTTGATTCTCCCTGTTTTGTCTTTCTCTCTCTTTGTTTTCCTTCTCTTCTTGCTCCTCTTCAGCCTATTTAGAATCTGGAGCTCTATCTGCTATTTGCAAGAATTGGACATTCTTAACTCCGCATGCCTTTAGGTCTCGCAGTATACCCTTCCCAAGACATTGCAAAAATTGCTCTACTTTCAATTCATTTGTAGCCACCATATGTGGAGCATATCGAGATAGCTCGTCAAACTTACGAATATATTCTGCCACTGACATCTTGCCCTGCTTCAGATTCACAAATTCTGTTCTTCTACTAGCCCAAACTGCATCAAAAAAATACTTATTATAGAAAAGTTCCTTAAATCTATCCCAAGTCATCGTAGTCACATCATGAACACTCCCCATGGTATTCCACCAATATTTAGCATCATTACGAAGCATGAAGGAGGCACATGGGACCTTCTCAGTATTTGGAACTTTCGCATAATTTAGTATTCTCTCTATTGTTCGGATCCATTGTTCAGCTATGATAGGATCGACACTGCCCTCAAATGTCGGTGGTTATAGCTTTCGACATCTTTCTCCTCCTATTTCATTGTTCTCTATCCTAGGAGGAGGTCGTGGATTTACTGGACATTGATCTTCTCTTCTGACATCTCCTTTCATTAACTGTTCCACCAAATTAGTAAGGCGATCAATACATTCATCTCTTAAATCAACTTGAGATGAGGATCCCACTCTCTCAATATTACCTAGGGTTTGTTTGTTCACTATAATTATATCCTGAAATATCAACTCACATATAGTATACACTAATGGGCAATAATAGATATGTAGCATGCAATAAAATTTTAGCATAAATTCACAAAATTTCAAGTCTTACGTACGTATAATTTATAAATAAGTTTCGACAAATTAGAAATGTTAATATTTTTATAAAAGTGAAATATAGAAAAAAAATCATGTAAAGGCACAAAAACCTTTTCAGCTTTATTAGGAAAACAATAGATTTATTTATTTATTTACATATACTACACATAGTACAAAAAAACAAGCTAGTATCTGAAAATCCTTTGCACAACTATATACATAGTAAGCTCTTCATCCATAGTTTTATTTCAAAGTCCATATACACAACCAGGATCAGGATCTGTCTTCTATTCACATGTTTACATATCAAACATCGTTGCCTGCAATATAAGAACTCATGAGTGATAACTCAATAAGTAACACTGTGCATGATTTTCTTACGAATGTTTCACAATATTATATCTCAAAATAGGCCCCTTTGGGTACTACATTGTCTAGTCAGAACAGTAAACACTACAAGAAAGTTGCTTTTTGCCAACGGACTATTGATAGCCCGCCGGTGAAAGTTAAGATTCGCCACAGGTTTGAGTGAAACCCGTCGGCAAAAGATCGCTGAAAAAATTTATTATTGGGCATCTTTCAGCGATGGGCCTCTATCAGTATAGTGTCAATACGCCGAGGGATTAACAGTTTTCGTCGGCAAAGGTCAATTTTTTAATTAAAAAAAAAGAAACAAAACTATTGGGTATCTTTCACCGACGGGTTCGAGTGAAACCCGTCAGCAAAAGATCGCTGAAAAAATTGGTATCTTTCACTGACGGGTCTCTGTCAGTGTAGTGTCAATACACCGATGGATTAACAGTTTCTGTCGGCAAAGGTCGATTTTTTTATTAGAAAGAAAGAAAAAAAAACGACGTCGTTTTGGAATAGGATTATGATAAAACCTTACAACCTCTCTTTTGTTCTTCCGCCGCTCAAGCTCTCTCTTTCTCTCCTCTCAAGCTCATTCTCTCTCTCTATCTCTCTTTCTCTCTCCAATCTCAAGCACTCTCTCTGTTACCCTTAAGATCCATCAATCCCTCAAGCTCTCTCTCTCCTCTCTAGCTCTATCTATCCTCCAAAACGCCAATGTTTCAAAGTCAAAGGCTCAAGACCATACTCCCCCGGCGCTTTTATCCTACGCACCCCAACCCCAACCGTCCTTTACTAGCTTCCTCAGATCTCCACCTCCACCTCCTCAACCACTAACTCTGCTACTTCTCTGATTTCTCGATATGCTCGATCTCTCTTTTTGGCTCTGTTTTTATATTTCATTTTTTTAAAAAGAATTATTTTTGGGTTGGTTGTGCTCATATCCCGAGACAAATCGGACTTGGTGTTCTTCGATGTTAGAATTGTGGTCACCGGAAGTGATCTCTTCTGATTTTAATGGTTTTTTTCTTTATTTTCATGCAAAGATGATAACTTTATCTAAGTACAGAGAAAGAAATTGAAATTTTCTATGGTAATTAGTTTGATTAAAGTCTATGAGGAAAAAAATTCGATAAAAAATTCGATTCTAGTTTTGATTTGAAGAATTGCCTGGTTCCAAGTTTGAAGCTTCTATGTCTAGCAGATCGATTTTGGAGGAGAGTACAATAGTGAAAACATGTATCATCCACTCTATTACTGGGGACCGCTTCTTGGGCCCAAGGCCTACGAGCTTAAACCTATTGGGCCTTAACAGGTTCGCATCACCCATTTTGGGCTAATCCAACTTCCCTTTATGGATGGGCCTTTAATGGACCCAAGGAATTATAATGACTAGCGGTTTGGCTGAAGGTTGCAGATTCATAGCTATTTTTATGAAAAAAGAAAAAGAAATATACTATTTTTTTAAGAAGTGCCATTTGTGAAAGAAGTAATACATGAGGATTGAGTAGCTTAAAAGGAAAAATGATCATGATATATGTCTAATGTGGGGTTTCGAGTCTGGATGTATGAGTTATGCTTTCTACTTTTACTCACTAGTATCTATTGATTGTTGTACATTTTGGATATTATACTTACTTTTATGTTTGTTTGGTAGATTTTTTTTTTTAGTTTTTATAGTTATCTATATATTTTAGTTTTATATCTAATTTGTATTATAATTTAGGTGATTTTATTGTGGAATTGCACACACACTTGGCACCAAGTGTTGTGTGTGTATATATATGCACACACTTGGTATTAAGTGCCGAAGCGTGCACACCTCTTGGTACTCGGTGCTGTGTGTGCAGCTTGTTAAACATAATTTTAGGAACATGTGTTCATTATTTTAGTGCACCAAAATGTGTAATAAAATATTGAACACCAAAAAAAGTGGGAGAAACTTGTACTGTCTTTTGGAGGATCCTTAGTGATTAGGATCCCCTAAAAGCGGTACAAGTTCCCCCCTTTTTTTCGGCACTTAAAATTTTATCCCTTAAAAATTTCAGATTTCATAATATACATAATAATTTTTAATATTAGATTAAAATTATAGTAAATAAAAATTGTGTATTAAATAAAAAATAATCATATGATACCTAAAATGATAAAACACCCTTATAAGACATAAAACATGCTAAATTTCCCAAAATAACCCTAGAGTACACGAGATACCAGTAAAAGAAGTAGATTTTCCGAATAACCTTATGACACCCCGTACATTCCTGGAAGATCCGAAATCATGAATAGGCCCCTAGAAGGATTAGAGCTCCCAAAATACCCTTAGAGCGCCCGAGATAGCAGTAGTAGATGTAGAATTTCCAATATATCCCTAAGATACCCAATACACATCCCCTTTTTTGTTGCATTTAAAATTGTAGAAAAATAAAATTGAGTAATGAATAATAAATAATAATATAAAACATAAAATGACAAAAATACTATAATGAGAGATAAATGTATAGAATTCTAAATACACCTAAAAGACCTGATGCACCCGTAAACAACCCCAAAATTACTAAAATATCCCTACGAGTCCTAATACACTCTTATAGAAATACCCATAGAAGAGCTAGAATCCCTAAAATACCCCTAGGAGTCCTGTTAGACCCCTAGGAAACCCGAATTTAGGAAAATACCCCCGGAAGAGTTAGAATTCCCAAAATATCCCTAGGAGTCCTGGTACACTCATAGAAGTCTCAAAATTACGAAAATACCCATAGAAGAGAATAATCGATCTACAGTTATTTTTGTTGGTCGATGATTTCTTTTCAAATATATATGCTTGTCAACTATTTTTAATATATACATGATTTATTTTATGCACGAAAGAAATTACCTTAGACCCGTTCATTAGTCAGTGAGAGATTATGCATCTCGATATCGACTTCTGAATTATCCCGTTTGGACAATTTGGGATTACACGTTATGTGCTGTCGTTTGCTTATAAACATTGTTCTCTGTTCAAGTTCTGGTGGTATCTCTTTGTGTTCTCCGAGTGTGCACATATATATAGCACACTTAGGAGAATTGTAGGGAGATGCTGCCGAAATTTTGGTGTGAACGGAATAATGTTTGAGTGAATGATGGACCACATAACAAAGTAATCTTAAATTGGATAGGGCTTACTTTTTAGTAGTGGAGTGATAAGGTAGATTTAGGATACATGCATATAGAAGCACTTGCATATATATATATATGGGCACTAATCCAGTAGGTATTTTGTTTTTTTTACCTATGCTTAGGCATAATTTGGCCAATGAAAATTTAGCATGCACATTTTTTTATTATAAAAAGTAAGAGAGAGAAAGAGTATTAATAATGCACGTCTTTTCATATACTTCATTATAGCCGTTGGATCACTGTTAGATGATGATCCAACGGCTAAAAAAAAAATACCTACCCATAGGTTAAAAAAAAATAACTATTAGATTGGCAACCTATATATATATATGCCTATATGTCATTGTATATGCTCTTTACCAATAATTGTTCTTTCCTATATATGGACAATATAAGATAGACATTGACAAGAGTTGGATGAGCATAAGGAATCAATTATCAACTCAGTTTAGAAGTGGTGCTAAGGCATTTGCTGAGAGATCAAAAGCTTTTGTCAACGACTAAGGTAAAGTGAGATGTCCTTGTAGAAGATGTTTGAATGGAAAATTCCAAGACCTAGATACAGTGGAACAACATATAGTTGAGAAGGGCATCGAACAATCCTATACTATATGGTCATATCACAGAGAATCATTTCCAGCAACTGTGGAAAGTGAAGACGAAGGGGATGAGATGCATGATCTCATGGCTGATATTGCTGGAGTAAGTGGATCAAGTCATGAATTTGATCCAAACTTGGATAACATCTCGACAGATGGCAATCAAAACTCATACAAGTTTAGCAAGTTATTTGAGGAGATGGAGAAAGAGTTGTATCTTGGGTGCACAAAGTTCTAATCACTTAACTTTTTGGTTAAGTTGATGCATTCGAAGGTCCTTAACAAGTAGAGCAATAAATCATTTGATATGTTACTCAAATTGTTGCTTGAAGCATTTCCAGATGGGACTAATTTACCTGGATCGCACTATGAGGCTAACGAAAAGTTACATGATATCGGTCTTGGATACGAATCAATTCATGTATGCAAGTATGATTGTGCTTTATTTTGGAAGGAAAACTCAGAGTTAAATAGTTATCCAGTATGTGGTGAAAGCCGTTGGGAAGTAGAGAAAAAAGTACCAAAGAAAGTGATAAGGTATTTTCTCCATTACACCCCAATTGAAGAGGTTGTATAGTTCTCGGCATATTGCAAAGGACATCAGATGGCATGATTCAGGAAGGCCAAAAGAAGATCATGTTTTGAGACATCCTGCAGATGGTCTTGCCTGGAAGGATTTTGATCGAAAATATCATTCATTTATAGCTGATCCATGAAATGTCCGATTAGGGTTAACAACAGATGGATTTAACCCATTTGGAAATATGAGCACTGCTTATAGCATGTGGCCGGTTATACTTGTTCCGTATAACCTGCAACCCTGGAAATGCATGAAAACAGACTCAATGATATTGTCTCTCCTCATCCCTGATCCTACTGCCCCTGGGAAGGACATGGACATCTTCTTAAGGCCTGTGGTTGATGAGTTGAAGGAATTGTGGTTGAATAGTGTTGAAATGAGGGATGCAGTAAGTGGTAACATGTTCTGTATGCGGGCTGCAGTGATATGGTCCATCAATGATTATCCAGCATACAACTTAATGTCAGGTTGGAGTACAAAAGGATATAAAGCTTGCCCAACTTGCAATAAAGAAACTTCATCCGTGGGGATCCGAAGTAAGGTAGCGTATATTGGGCACAAACGCTTTCTTCTGATGGATGATAAAATGAGGAGGAGTAGACAATATGATAGTCAATATGACTTAAGGCCGCTACCTAACAAGTACTCTGGAGGTGATATTTTGAATTAGTTAGAGCACTTACAGATCGGATTGCTTGGGAAACACAAAGATTATGGTGGAGTGAAGAGGAAACGTACTGCAGTCGAGCTAAATTGGTCGAAAAAAAGCATTTTTTTCGAGCTTGACTATTGGCGGCACTTATTACTGAGACATAATTTAGATATCATGCACATCGAAAAAAATGTGTGTGATAGTGTCTTGGGAACTCTCTAAAGCATCGAGGGGGAATCAAAAGACACAGATAAGGCTAGACTTGATCTTGCAGATATGAATATTCGTAAGGAGTTACATTTATACAAAGTAGGAAACAAGTGAAAGAAGCCACATGCTTCTTACACTTTAAGTCCTAGGGAGCGAAAGAAGTTTTGTCAATTTATCAAGTCAGTCCAATTTCCTGATGGGTTTGCTTCCAAACTTAGCAAAAAATGTGAGTGAAATAGAAGACAAGATATCTAGTTTAAAATCATATGACTATCATGTCTTGTTCCAACGTCTTCTACCTGTTGGGATTAGACCGTATTTGAAAAGGAAATCTGGGAGACTATCACTAAGTTATGTTTTTTTTTTTTCCAAAAGCTTTGTGCACGCACATTGAATGTGGCTGATCTAGAGAAGCTGCAAAAGGATGTTGTGACCATATTAGCTAAGTTAAAAAGAATATTTCTACCCGCCTTCTTTGATATAATGATTCACTTGATTCTCCATTTACCAGAAGAGGTAATACAGGGTGGACCCGTTCATTTTCGATGGATGTACTCAATTGAGCGGGCCATAGGAGTTTATGAACAGTATGTTCGAAATCGGGCACATCCAAAAGGGTCTATTGCTGAAGCGTATATTATTAACGAGGCACTTACATTTTGCTCTGTGTATTTGCGAGGTGTCGAAACTCGATTCAATCGACCCGAACGTAATGAAATTGCTGTTGATGCTCGACCCAATCACATATTGTCGGTATTTAAGTCTGTTGGTCACCCACTGGGCAAAAAAGACATTATTATTCTTAATCCTTCTGATTAGCTTAAAGCAAAGTGGTACGTAATAAATAACTGCCCGGAAGTACAAAAATATCTTGAGAGTATTTTATACCCTTCTATGCTTTTTGTTTAATGTTATTAGAACTTCCCTAATGTATGACACTACATACATGTAGTGAGCATATGAGAGAGTTAGTGGCTAAAGGTGGTGCAAACCTAGAACGACAACAAGAAGTTGAGTTTCCTACATGGTTTAAATCCCAAGTAAGCTTCTCTTGTATAATTTCCTAAATTTCGCTAATCTTTGCACCAAATTATGTGTTATCTAATGATTTTTTTATATTAGATAAATCAATTACGACCATCAAGTTCAGATGAGCTCAACAATGAATTGTATGCATTGGCTAGTAGATCCAACTTCTCAAATTCCTTCTATCCTAGTTATGTGGTGAATGGGGTAAAGTTTCTAATTGATAAGCGTGACAATAAACACAACACCCAGAATTGTGGTGTCCGTGTTCCTGGATCTGATGGGAACTACTTCTATGGTATACTGGAACAAGTTCTAGAGTTGTCATATATTAAAGGGTGCAACGTGGTACTGTTTAGATGCAGGTGGTTCGACACTGATTGGAAAAAAAAACAGATTCAGCTAGATGAACAATTCATAAGTATATACACAGGTGCTTACTGGTACAAGGATAACCCATTTATACTTGCATCACAAGCAGAGCTGATTTATTACACCAATGATGATAAGAATGGGCCATTGTGGAAACTTGTTAACAAGTATACACCTCGAAACATATGGAACTTTCCAGATGCAGTAGATCTGATATTGCATCAACAAGCACTGATATTCCTATTTTACAAAAAGCGAATTCTTTGTCATTCCAATTGCGGGTTGAGCTTCCAGAATTGCAAAATGTTCAATTTTATCGGGAAGATATTGAACCAGATGAAGTTGACAATATTGATGACCTTATCTGTCAAGCTCATCTTGTGACCTCTAATAACTTCTTAGTTGATGATGATGAGTTCGAAGACGACACTTTAGAAAAATACAATGATGAAGAAGTTGAACTTGATCACGATAGTGATACTAGTTCTGAAGAAGAGAATGAAATATCTGATAATGTAACCTAATTTTATATTCTAGTGTGTGTACAGTTCTAAAAATTTTGTGTTTATTATTTTTAATATTGCTATGTAATGTTTCAAAACTATGATAATGTTTTTTTTGTAGGATGTCTAGCCACGGAAGTGCTCCCCCAGCGACTAGTGCTGCCTCCGGTTCTAGCTCTGGAGATGATAGACATGATCCCAAAGGGAAGAGGGTTAGGGAAAAGATGAGAGGTTGTTCAATCGAAAAGGAACTTAAGAGGCTTGAGACTGACGGATTGAAGGTCCAGTTTTGTGAGAAGATAGGGAAGCCTATCTTGGACCATGGCAAGATGTTCTTGAATATTATTGCCAAGACGGTTAGAGACACCATCCCAGCTTCTACTCCGACGTGGAAGAATGTGAAGAAAGAAGACATTGAGCTCATCTTGAACAGGATGGAGGTGAGTGTGTTTCCTAAAATATTTATTTTACGATATTTTAATAAAAGTCTTTATTAATAATTGTCCGTTTTAATTTCACGGGTAAAGTTTGATTATCCTCGGTCCGATGCACTCTTCATGGACTCTATTGAGCAGTCCATGATGGCATATTTACGGGATTGGTGCAACATGATGTGGAATCATTTTACGAAAATGGGGGAGAAGAAGGATACGGCTTTTACTAAGGCTAATCCGTACAAGAACGTTCCCTTCGATCAGTGGAACATTTTGTGCGATCGTTTCAGTTCTCAAGTGTTTGAGGTAATTAACATGCTTTTACAAAAAAAATTAATTAATTATTAAGAATAATTTATAATTAATAGTGAAATTAACAACTCGTGTATTTTTGCAGAAAGTCTCGACACAGAACTCAAAGAATCGGTTTAAGCAATTGCATCCGCCTGCATAGGGGTCATTTAGCATGATTAGCCAGATGAAGACAAAGGTTAGAAAGTCAAATATTTTCTCTAATCAGTACAAAATATACTATAACCAAATAATATACCTACTTTTTTCCTACTTTTTATAGGGAAACCCAAAGATCGGAGAGCTTATGAGCCCTATCAACTACTTCGAGAGCCGCCATCTCAAGCCGTCTGGTTGGCGGAACGAGTACACCCAAGAGAAACATGTAAGAATTCATTCTGCTTGTTTAAAATATTTAATTTGTGAATATAAATTATAATTACTTTAATTTTTATTTTATTTTGTAGGCAGAGATGGTTACATCCAGGGCAGAGGCACTCACTCAAACTCAGTCTCGTGCTCAGTCTGAGCTTTGGGATGGTGCCTCGTCTGCTGAGTCTGTGGTAGGGCCAGAACAGGTCGATGAATTTCAGATCATGTCCAAGGCTTTAGGGACTAGATCTAGGTGGTAGAAAGGGTTGGGAGCACTCCCTCAGCTGAAAAGTATAGGAGGACAGAGGGCTGCCAACACGGGATAAGTCGCTGAGACTATCGCCACCTTGAAGCAGTAGCTGGCTGAGAAGGATGCGGAGCACGCACGGCGGATCGACGAGACTCAGCGACAAATGGCTGAAAAGGAAGCAGAGAACTAATGCTGGCTCGAGAAGACTCAGCGACAACTCAACGAGCAAAACCAGATGCTTCAAACGTTGATTACAAAGCTCGACATCGAAATGCCGCCCCCTCCGCCTCCAGAATTGTAGACATTTTCTATTTTATAATATGTTCTAATTTTAGCTACAATTTGTATATTTTCTTTATTTAATAAAATTTGTGTTAATATATTAGTTAACCAAATTAATTATTAATTATTATTAATTAATAAATAATTATAACAATCAATTAAATAAAATTTTTTTAATAAATTAATAAAATTTTTGCCGACGCAGAATTGCGTGAGTAAAAGATTATTTATATTCTATGAGAATACATTCACCAATGCGTTTTGTCATCAGTAAAGGTATTTTTATTTTTAAAAATATTTTCTAGATATTTTCATCGACGCATTTTCTCGTCGGAAAATGTATTGTACGTTTTTAATTATTTCTTTAATAACTTTTCCCTTTGACTTTCACCAATGCATTTATTCGTCAGTGAAAGGCAAGTAAATTTCGAATTTGGCCATATTTTTGCCGACGAAAAACTTTAATCGACGTAAACCGTGCATCGATAAAAGTTATTAATGCGTTGGGGAAGGTTACTTTTACAGAAGAAATTAAATTTCCGTCGAAAGGTGACATTTAGCTATGGCCTTATACCGCCGACGAGGAATTGCGTCAGCAATTGTCAAACACCTTTCGCTAACGTATTTATGCTACTTTTGCCGACAGAAAAATGCGTCGACGAAAGTCATTTTTTTGTAGTAACCTCACTGAGCCACATAACGTAACATATCATAAATGGCCACAACATAGGCATCATGGAGGTTTTTATATGAAAACTTCATAAATCTCCGTGTACATCAGAGGTCATCCTCATGCTACTAGCACATTGATCCACACTAGAATCTAACCTGTTAAGGGTATACTTCTCACATACTAGGAATGTCGACCCGCCACGTTCTGTGTCCTCCCTAACCTTCCAAGCTACATAGTACACAAAACTTTTCATTTCTCTTCCAAAATCTAGTCTTATAAGAGCAATAAAATAACATAACTTAAAATTAAAAATAGTTTATGCTTATGCCATGCATGCAATAATATGTATATATTTTATTGAGGCAAGTAATACGTAATCATATAATTAACACAATCCACATAGTGTTCTTATATTGTAGGTGAAATATTTCTTACCTCATAAAACGTAGAAACTGACACAGTTAAGAGAGATGGTATCCATAATTCTAAACTCCTGAAAAATAATATTTTTTTGTTATTAATATTATAGTCTCTCCAAAATTATTAACTGGCAAAAATATACAACACTAATTAATCTCTTGTGTTCTAATTCCTCACATAGTAACAAAAATCACTAGGAATTAGTCTTAGTTCATAAAATCGTCCACTTACAAAGGTTGATTTTTTTCTTTTATCTCTAATTTAGTCATAAATTACTTCTCTATTTAAATTTTAAGTTGATAATATATATATATCTGATTAGTTCTTGTACTTGTTTATCACTTTAAAATTAAATAGACAACATCTTTTTTTTTTCCCCTAACATTCCAAAATATATGAACGATGATATACATGGTCTTTGAATCGTTTCTTATGTTTATGTATTTACTATTATTAGTATTACTATTATTATTTTACACATAAATGTTGCACATAGATTCAAGTTGACAATTATGCATACTATAATCAGACACTTCCACTAACTTCCTAGTTAAGATCAATGTAGAATTCTATATTTCAAAAATAATAACAACAATATATATAGTCTATAATGAGTACAACTAATAATAATTAATGAACTTCTTAAAATAAAATATAGTAATCATCTCATAGTGCCTTATAATAATATATAAAATTCAATAAAAATAACCTATAGCGTTATCTTATATTCCTAGCCTTCTTGTAGTGCAACGCTTACTCTCGGCTTTTAGTATTTGCTCTAGTCACAGATTGTAAACTTTGTCTTCTTTGTATTCTATATATATAATATAAGTAAAACAAGAACTGTAGTGACTTAGGATAGATTTTATCTATTAACTTTTCCTTTTTATATTTATGTGAGGTGGCGTTATGTACTAGAGGTTTCTAATAGATAAGGTTATGTGTTACTAACTCCTGAGTCCTACTTGCACATATGTGTACATATCTCCTATAGTAATAATTACGTATATGAAAAAGAGTTGACCAACTTATAACAAATATAAACCTAACTTTTGTGGGATCTATTAGCACTTATTATTGATATAAAATAAAATAAATAAATGAAATAATACTATTTCTTAAAAATATCAAATCTCTTCTGTAACATCTAAAAACAAATTTTAATTTTTCTTATATTCTAACACACTAAATTTACTATATTGAGGAGACTATTAACTTACTTTACGAACAAAATTTCTGTCAACATTCTTAGGTTTGATGCACTATAATAACTATTTCCCATTGTAAATTAATAATGCAAAAAAAAAAATCCAAAAAAATAACCTATTATGCCATGAAACACGCTTATTATTGGTTTATGAGGATTTGTGAGAAATTGGGGCTTTACAATTTTGCATGATTTTGGTGTTCATTATTGGATTATTGTATTCTTGGTATTTAATAAAAGTCTTGATCATGGGTTAAGTCAAGTTGGGTTGACTTTGTCTTGTTTATCTCAATTGAACGATTTGATTTGATATCCTAAGTGTTGGAAACTCCGAGTACTGGAGACTTAGGAAGATGTTTCATTTGAACTTAGAATAAAAATATTTTGATTTTGAATACCTTAGCCTTGGAAAGACTTAGGTAGTGCATAATGGCATATGGTCTTTTTCTTTGAAATTTCATTCAAATTCATGGAATTTGGATTTTCAAATGGATGCAAATTATGGTTTAATTTGCTTGATTTAATATATCCTAGATTTTGAGTTATGGATATTGACTGTGTAATATTTTCTTGGAGACATAATTTGAACTTTTGAACTCATGGAGTTTGTGTACATTACAAATTGGTTGGCTATGCAAAAAAAGTTATTTTCTATAAATATACTTGACAAGTTGAGTGAGGTTAAAAAAACAAATTTACACATAACACACTCTACTATTTTTTAAAATACTTATAGGTTCTTCATAATATTAAAATGTCTTCCAAAACTATTTTTAATAAAATTACTAGAGTGTAGTAACTTCAAATTTACGAAACTTAAAGAAAGCCTCACTAAAACGTTACCTATAGTTTTTCATTAATAAAGTTATGTGACTTGCCAACAAAAAGAAGATGTAGTTTTGAATCTCTTAGAGAGATATTTTTGAAAAATTTGGAAATATTTTGGGATTTTAAGAAAGTTTCTGTTATGCTTAACTATGTTTTAAAAGAAATTGACATATTTTAAGTGCTTAATAGTTAGTTAGCAAACTATATGTCAAGTAAGGAAATTCTTCTTATTCTACTTACTTAGCTTAGTAAGTGAGTTCTGTAGTATAAACTGATCTTATAGTTGATGTATTCCTCTTCGATGTTAATGGGTGAGTATCACTTGAGGAAGTCGTTTGTTTTGACTTTAAAGATTTGTTAGACACTCTTGTTATCATTTGTTGTAGGTTGGAATTTCGAATCAGTTGTTTATATTGAGTTGAACCTGTCATTCATTACTTGATTTGAGTTGGATCCATATATCATTATGGTGGCATAATTGATAGTATTTGAGACCAATTTACTCTTGGATTTTCATAGAGAGTTGTTGAACTCTTTCTATTATATTTTCAAAAGAAATACTTGGAGTTCAGGTTTGGTTTACCTATAGCCAACGTGAGACCTTATTATAAACTATTGTAGTATTTCTATATACCCCTAATTTTTATGTTTCATATTTTCAAAACATACCTTCAAACTGTTTTCGACTTAAAATGAAACGAGGTTAAATGAGAGACAGGCGTTGCCGCAGAGACGGCCTATTATGTTGAAACCTTGTTTCTGCGGCATTATGGTATTATTATCTGTTTTACTTACATATTGAATATTGGGTCATTTCTATATGACTTCTCTTCACATCAAAGACCTTGAAAGACTTTGGGTTTATTGATGATTTGTATGATTTATAACTATATAAATCTATGTTGGGTAAAGGGACTTGCAGAGTCTTTGGATTTAAATATGGTATGAGTTAATATCCTATGATATTACATTTGATAAAAGACTTAAAAGTCTTTGGGCTATACATATTATGTGGATACTTATATTTTGTATGCTTGGATTATAGTAGTTTACCTATTAGAATTCATTGTGCTATGTACTTCTCTATTGGAGATTTCCATTCACGGTGATCCTAGTGTTGTCCTTGACTAGAAATATTTTACGTACATGTTTGTTTCTTACTCGTTATGAGGAATGGTAAATAACTTATGTCATTATACTCTTATTGTTATTTCTAACATCTGAACTTTTCTATCTTGTTGGTATAACACAAGAGTGTTGATTTTCATTCGAAACTTTGTTTGTGTAGGAGAGGATCTTGTTAGAGTCTTTGGACTCAATGATTATTTAGGACCAGGTTCTAGCTACTCTGGTTTGGTACCTAATAATCAATGTTCAGGTTATGGAAGTCTTATATTTTCGACTTCGTGCCTTAGTTATCATTACTACTTCTGTGATTAGTTATCAACTTAAGGTCATTGTTTTCCAATCTCTTGTGTTGAGGTCCAAGTACTTACTGATGAGCCATGTAGTGATCCTATATCTCCTTGTGTACCTCCTTATCTTATACTATTGTACTACATCGATATGTTGGCTTGATTTTAATGCCAATGATGGTGTTCATGTTTCACTTTTTTTGGTTGATTTAGTCTTTAGTTTGATACCTGTTAGTTCCATAACCAATGGTTCGTTTTTTTTCTTTCCAATGACTACTATGTCACATCTGAAACATACTTAGGGTCTGTGCTTGAATTTCAGGATTAAATTCTTTTAAAGAGGGAATGATGTAAGACTCCACTTTATTTTTTTATTATTTTATTATTTTTAATTAAAATAAATGGTGGGACCCACTTGTTTTTTAAAAAAAACCTACACACAGTCTCTCCTCCCCATTTCTTTCTCTCATGCTCATCTCCAGAATACGACTAGAGAAAAAAAAAAAAAAAAAGCTTTTGTTCAAATGCCGCTCACGACCTCCACCATTGCTACCCACCCTCCGGCCATCAACAGGCTGTGCCACTGGTTCCAGACAAACCACACCATTGCCATGAAGCTCCATATATCACCCACGAGCCGCCGAACAACTATTTCGCCAAAAAATGTGAAAATTGCCTATGGCAACATGTCAATTCCGGTGCCGATTCTGGTAACGTTAAGCCGCAATTTTAGGCTTTCCGAACTCATCTCAATGCAAGCTTTCTAATGATGTATATATCTAAATTCGGTTTTGCCCGAACTGAATTTTGCCATTATTGATAGTTTTAAGCTTTTTTGTTTCGAGTATTGACTTTTTAATCTAATCATTAGATCATAAAATAAATGTCATATTTGTGATGTACTCGTGAAAATATGAAAAACGAGATATATATTAACTATATTTGGTATCCGGCACAGGATCAGATTTTGCCTCGTTTTGCGTGTCACAAGGTCAGATTTCAGCCTAACTCTAAATCAGTCAAGTTATATGTCTAACCTAGCTAATTTGAATACTAAGAATTCAGTGGTGATATCTATTTTTCGATTTGAGGCTCCGCTAGAAAAAAAAGGACATTTCAAAGCAGGCGATCAAAGATTCAAAAACAACCCTCAACCCTCCAAACGATTGCCAAACGACACCTAACATGCTCTATCGCATCGTAGCGTAGTCTAGTCACTCGTTCGAGGTAGGGATTCGATTACTTGATTCTAAAATTAGTTTAACTATGATTATTTTTTTACATATTTTGAATAAATATGGGATTTTGTGAAATATTTGGTAAATTTTGATTTATACCTATTTTGAGATGATTTGATATTTAAATTGCCTGTGAGGCACGTTACATTAGTTGGCATGCCAAATATCTTGTTTGGAACTATTTTCTATATGAACTAGATTTTATTGTTTTTGATGAAAACAGTTGTTATGTTACCTAAATTTTAATAAAATCTAAATTGAACGAGAATTTAGATTTGAGAACTAAACTTAGTTGATTAAAAACACTACATGGTCTGTTTTATGATTTTGTAGAAAATGGTACATATTCTCATTCCTGTCATCTATATAGCATTGTATGTATCATTACACCTAAGCGACCGACGGACTTACTTTACTCCTTCAGGATGCTCGGAATTATGGTACCCTACCTAGGGTGCTCGGACTACATTTCACACTCATAGTCACCAACTTAGGTGACTTGGACCATATGACACATTTGCAAACTTATGGTCACCAGTCTTTGGTAGCTCGAACATGTCATTGACTACATTGTTTGTTATGTGCTTGACTTGAATAATATATAATTGTTTTGAGATATTATTTCACAATGGTTTGAAATATTTAAACTTTTGGATAATGATTTCAATTTAATTTCTAGAAAGCTGTTTGAATATTGTCACTGACACTTGAAAGTAAGTATTTTCATATTGGTTAAAAAAAAATCTGTAATTGAATTTCTACTGAGTATTTATGTGCTCACCCCACATACTTCTCCTTACTTTCAGGTGTTGAATTATTTGAGATAGTTATCTTAATAGCTAGATAAGTTGCTTGGCTTGTGCCTGTAGTCCTATTCATATTCCTTTGTGGGTGTCTATAACCTGTTTGATTTCCTTTTCTTGTTCAAATATTTAGCCCAGTTTAATGCTTTTAAGTGGATATATGAGGGCAATAATATTATAAATTTGAGTACTTGGAATCATAAATGATTTTTGTAAATTATCTTGTACACAGGACTCATTTTACTAAAATTTATGATTTAACAAAAATTTTCTAAGTAAATTAACTAGAATTCTTCTAAACTTGAAGTGAACATTTTATCGAATAATTAAGATTAATGAGAGGATTCTTAATTATGGAATTTATAAAGTTTTGAGGACCAAAATGAAATTTTTAAATATTTGATTTTTTCTGAAATTTTGAAAATTTACTATTCATTACTGTTTTAACTAAAATTACTAAAAATCACAATTTTCGATTTCTAGTCGTGACACCTTTAATCAGGGACAGAATATATGAGACCGAAAAAAAAAAAAAGAAAAAGAGATAGGGACAATTGATTTTGATCTGGTACGGATCACTTTCAAACAATCCCAACTCAATGATGGCTGCACATGAGGATAATCAGTTTACTCTTGCTAAGCAAGCAAAGCTTAGAACAAGTACACTTCCGAATACGAAAAAAAAAGCGATGAAGAAAATATATTCGAGAAAAAGACAGAAGGTAAAGTAGGCGAAGAATATTTGAAATGAATTATGATGTTAATAGAACTTCACGAGGATAATTTTAAGCGTTTGTCAGACAAATTAATGATAACGATATACGTTATTGGCTTAGAGGTTACTGAGGACTAAGGCATAGGCAGTCAATACGGTGAAGCCTATACCAACGACTTACATACAAGGACTTTGTCGTCGATTTAGAGCTCCTTACCGGTAGTGCCGGTAACTCAAGTTACTACAAGATGGCAATATGGAGACATGAGATGGAATTGGAACTAGACTATTTATTTAATAAAGATACAATTGTTTTTATTTGAAAACTCATGTGGGCTAAGTCCAATAGAACCAGTATTCTTGTTTTTATTGTTCTTTATGTACGTCTTTTGTTCAACCATTAAATTACAGAGAACAAGACAGAAAGATAAATATTCTTTGTAACTTGGTTAGATTGGAGTGTTTGGGTGAGTTGAAATTGATAGTAATTAAAATCACTCTCTCAGTGAAGCGATACATGATAATTGGTGAACGAATGTATAAAACTCTAGTGATTTTAATTTTTTCTTTTCTTCTTAAATCTCTATAATTATTTTCAAGGTTAGAATTTAGATTAAAGTGCTGGTCCGACAAGTTTGTATAAAGAATGCTATATCCGGTTAGCACATTGTTAGCTACCTTTAATTTGGTGTTAATGTTAGGTCGCATGGCTTACTCAGTTAGGGAACAGTTAACCTGCGGCAAACTAGCTACATAATCTCACTAAAAAATAATGGCTAGATAGCACGTGAAGGTAAATATGGGTAACTCTTGATGAGCAAGCAAAGCAGAACAATATATATAACTTTAAAAAAGTAAAACGAAAATATACTCGAGGACAAATAAAGGTAAAGTAGGGAGAGCGGCTAGTGTAGCTAGGGCTGCTGTAGTTTTTTTTTGCCTTTAATTATGTGAGGATACTTTGCTTGACTGGTATTAATTGGAATCAATGAAGTGTCCCAGATTACTCTCGTTTGTTTCAATCATTCCATTCTATTAGAATGGAAAATCTATTTAAATGTGTATTTGTTTCAACAATTCAGTTTTTCTATTCAAATGATCTTTTAGAATGTGTGTTTGTTTCAACAATTCAGTTTTTCCATTCAAATGGTCCATCCAAAAAGTTAATCATTGGAATGGTTTTTTTGTGTCTTGAATGAGAATGGAAGGGAGAAGGTATTTTTGAATGGTCCATTCCAATGCTCCCATTCTAATTACAACACATTCCATTATTTTTTCCATTCAAATGTCTCCCATTCCAATCATAACCCATTCTACAATTTCCATTTAAATACACACATTCAAATAGGCGAACCAAACGGGCCCTAGAAATTAAGTGGTCTTAACCACACTTCATCAGCGCCCTTTTTTCTGTTAGTTTATTTCTTAACGCTAATTAAGTGATATTATCATCAACAACAATGAAATCATTTTTTCTTTTAAATTTAATTTTGAAGAACTTGCTGTTAAATAATCATGGGGTTGACTGAGAGCCAATTCTGGGTTTCCCACTTTCTTTCCCCCCTCCATATATCCTTCTGTGAAAACGTTCATTGTGGTAATGTTAGAGAAGTTTGTATAAAGAATAATATTGTTTAGTCTCCAGCACTTGTTAACCTTTACTTTGGTGCACAGTTCTTTAACTAGAGAACAGGTAGTATGTGACAAAAAAGATTTGGACAATTGATTTTGATCTGGTACGGATCACTGTCAAACTAGCCCATCTCAATGATGGCTGCACTCGTGATGAGAAAGCAAAGCTTAGAACAAGTACACTTTGGAAAATAAAGGCGGACAAAGAAAATACATTCGAGGAAAAAGGGGGACAAAGAAGGTACATTCGAGGAAAAAGAAAAGGTCATAAAATAAAGCAGAACGAAGAATATATGAAATGAATAGTAACCTAATAAAACTTCATGATGACAATTCTAAGCTAAGGGGGCACCCAAAAAACAAATTAAAAATAGAAATAAAAAGGAAAGAAAGTTCAACACGATAAATAGGCGTGCGACGCAGAATACAGACCATTGTTATCGATACATACAAATTACATTTATTGTAACAATTACAAATTATCCGAAACAACTAAAGACGTCGTTAATATGGCTTCTCCAAGTAATGTGGCCGTGGAAAAAAACAACCGCATGGAGGCCTCTGTGTATTGGGCTGCGGAGAAGGGTGAGATCCAAGTCTTCATGGAAAAAATCAACGAGCTGCATCTTGACCAGTTGTTGACTCCAGACAACAATACAATCCTCCATGTCCATGCCAGAGCTTCAACAACGGATAAAATCTTTGTGAGAGAGATCCTCAACATGTGCCCACCTCTGTTGCTGCAGACCAATGCGAAAGGAGAGACTCCCTTACACGTGGCAGCAAGGTATGGCCATGTACGTATAGTTAAGGCTCTTATCAAGCATGCAAAATCGTCTGATCGTCAACAGATTAGGGACCTTGAGAGTGCTATGGGCAGGGATAGCGAAGCCACGAAACAGATGCTGAGGATGAGGAACAAAGAAAAGGACACCGCGTTGCACGAGGCTGTGCGGTTTCGGCGTCTTGAAGTTGTGCGGATATTGATAAAAGAAGACCCTCATTACTCATATTCTGCTAATGAAGAAGGAGAGACTCCACTTTACATAGCTGTCGAGGGAAGGTACCGAGTTTTGGTGGATGATATACTAGACAAGTGCTCCTCACCAGCCAGTACTGGCCCTAACGGCAGAACTGTATTGCATGCTGCGATCATGGCTAGAGATAAAGGTAACTGCTGCGAAGTTTACTTTTGTTCGTCTTTGTTTTTGTTTTCTAATTAGCACTAGTCAGGCTTAGAATTAATTATGCAATGTCAATGCAATACATATGTTTTGACCTATGTAGAGTCGTTCCAGCGGAAGACTAGAAAACCAGTTTTGCTACAATTGTTTTAGGACTTTTTCTTAAACTTGGCAATTATCAATAATCTGGCAAGTCATGATTTGATCATTATGATTTGTATATACCCAACGTACCGAAACCACTAATTAATCAGTCCGTTGCAAAAAGGTGTGAAGCTGAATTTATAGAGTTATAGGCTTTGATTGTAGCTAGCTAGACAGGATACAAAAGTACATAATATTGTTACTTAATGTGAGAACTCCATTAATATTTGTATCTCCTAAAATGTTCCCTATAAATGTTATAAACAGATTTGTCATCGAAGCTTTATCATTATTTTATAAGTATTTTCTTCAGGAATGACAAGAAAGCTGTTGGAAAAGACAGAAAATCTGACCAGAAAAGCAGATGATTGTGGTTACATTCCGCTGCACTATGCGGCACTATTGCCAGTACATGTTGATATTGTAAAGTTGCTGTTAGAAAAAGATGTGAGTAGTGCCTACGTCCAAAATGGAATAGGCATGACGGCTCTTCATATTGCAGCTAATTCTAGCCATGTTGGCTGTCGTGAGGTGATGAAGGAAATTATATTAAGGTGTCCAGATAGCTGTGAAGTGGTTGACCACGAAGGCCAGAACTTTCTACATTTTGCTGTTAGGAGTAGTACTTACGAAGCACTACAACTCATCCTGAATCATTCTTCACTCGGTAATTACCTCCTAAATGCGAAAGACAACGCTGGAAACACGCCGTTCCTTTGGATGGCTGCCAATTCACATTGGAAAGAATCCATTCTAAATGCTTTCTTGTCGCACCCCCACGTAAATAAGATGGCATTCAACAAAGAAAAAAAGAACTTTCTCGACATGGTGACATATTCTTATGGATTCAAGGTAAATGACTTTGGTTGAACTACAATCTATCTCGCAACCGAACTCGAATTCTTCCAATTATACTTTGATTTTCTCTAGCACTGAACTGAAATTTCGTGCGTGTGTGCATGACTGATCATTATGACAACCATCTACACAATAATGTTGCAGAAAAAGTTCATTACTGGAGAACGCATGAAGAATAAATACGGCATACGGCCTCATTTGCGAACAGCAATCGGTGAAGATGACGAAGAGAGTCATCGTTATTTGCCTAGATTCTTGAAAGTCATGGAAAAAAGTAAAGAGATTATTCTCGTAGTGGCTACGCTGATTGCGACGGTGACATTCACAGCGGGCTTCACGCTGCCCGGAGGTTACCAAAGCAGCAAGGGCCCACTGCAAGGCGCTGCCATTCTCAGGGGGAACGCAGCGTTTCAGGCGTTCGTGATCACAGACACAGTGGCCCTGGGGCTCTCCATTTCAGCCGTCTTAATCAACCTCATCATGAGAACATCAGACGATAAATGGAAGATAATAGGTTGCCATGTGATGTCTTGGTATTTAACGGTGCTGGCCCTCGTGTTCATGCTGATTGCGTTCATCACCGGCACCTACGCAGTGTTGGCACCTTCCCTCCTGCTTGCCATTGCCACTTGCGTTGTTGGCTTGCTTTTCTTATGTTTGAGCTTCTTTTGGACCCGCATCGTTCGTTCCCTAGATAGATTTTTCATTTATGTGTGACGTTTGATTCATTATATTTCATTTGTTTGGTTTCGTCCTTATTATTGTTTTCTTTGCACTAAAGAAACGAATATTCTGTGATAAAAGAAATTTTGAGAGATTTGATATGGAATGTATACGAGACAGAGTCTTTTCCCGTACTGCCGGTGAAAGTAGTCGTATTCGGCTGTGTCCGAACGTTGTGTCAGTCTTCTTGATTTGACTAGAATTTTTTTCTTTCAATTTTGGGGCCTTGTTTACCAGAATTTTGTTTGTTTTTCTTGGCAAATTCCTCTATGGGCTCTATCTGTTTGGAGTTCACATCCCTAGGGTTCTGAAATTGGGGTTTGATTCTTTGGATTCTCATTGATTTTGGGGATTTTTTTTGGATGTGATTTTGGTATATTTCTTGAAAGACGACGGTGATTTTCTGAGTTTTGCTCGATCCATAGATGCAGACGATATTGCAGATTTGTGTGAGGATTTATCCTTGGAAGAGAAGTCCTCAGTTCGGATTTAGGGGAGCAAAGAAAATTGGGGACGATCGCATCTCTCTCTATTTAGTTAGTAGGTAAAATTCTTCCTTCCAATAAATGGTGTTTAATAAGGCATCCTTCTGGGTCCAGCTCCAACATCTTCCTTTGAATTGGATGAATCAAGAATCAGGTGAGGTTTCGAGAAAAATGGTGGGCGTGGTGGAAGAGGTTGATCTTGGAGCTTCTGGGGAGGTATGGGGAAAATTCATGAGAATTAGGGTCTATGTTGACATATGTAAACCCTTAAGGCATGTTTAGTGAGCTGTATTATATTGTATTGTATTGTGATGTATTATATTAGATTGTATTGTATTATATTATTCTATTACAGTTTTATGTTTGTTTTTATATTTGTATTAAAATGTTGTATTAAAAAGTTAATTTTGAAAATTATTATTTTCAAAAATTTACTTAAAAAAATATCATTTTCAAAAAATATTTAGAAAAATACCACTTGTAAAATTATCATTTTAAAAAAAATTATTTACTAAAAAATCACTTTTTAGATATAAATTTAGAAAAATACTATTTAAAAAATACTAGTTTTGAAAAAAATAAAGTCATGTGAAAAAGAAAGTGATGGGAGAGAAATCAAGAACAGAAAAAATGAGAAGAGTGAGTATTGTACAATATTACGCTAAAGTTAAAATTTATATAATACAGTGTAATATAGACCTTTTATTCTGAATTAGATGATACTCTCTATATTGTATTAAATTTTGATGTCGTATTAAATAATACAATATAAAAACACAACTAAACACAGTATTATGTTTAATTAATACAATACAGAGTTCTTATTCAGTACATCAAACATGACCTAAGGAGAGTGATTAGGGCAATCTGAGACGAGGATTTTAGTGATATTTGGATACCAATCAAATACAAATTTCTTCCTAATTTTTGCTATAATAGTGGGAACTTGATCACACTCTTAGAGAATAATGTAAAGACGTGGATAATAGCAGTAAGGCAAAGGGGAAACTGAAGTATGGTCCGTGGATTCGAGCATATGGTCCGTGGATTCGAGCTGTGAACCCGATGTTGAACAATCTAATGCTGGAAGACCTAAAGGTGAAATAGAGGCTTTGGAGAATCTTTAAGAGGAAAGCTTACTGGGTACAAAGAAAGGGTGTAAGAAACTGGGGATGTGGGAAAAGAAGTCTGTTTTGTTAGGAAATTGTATTTCTTATAGTGGGCCATATATTTTGGACAATTGTATTGGGCGATATTATTCTTAAGCAGACCCAATAAGTGATTTAATTAGGACTGGGTCACACTACAAAGAAAGTTGACTATCACGCCGCGTGTACGGACGCGCCGTGATAGTAAGCAGGATATCACGGCGCCTAAGAGGCGCCGTGATTAACGTGGAACAACCACGGCGCTTGCTAGGCGCCGTGGTATAACAATTTATAACGGCGCCTTATAGGCGCCGTTATAAACCCGTGACAACCACGGCGCCTGGCAAGCGCCGTGGTTTTGTCTTTAGGCGCCGTTATATATAAGATACACTCCCCTTTTGTTAGGGCTACCCGATTGAAAACATAACACAACACATCCCAGCAGCAGCCGCGGCCAGCCTCCCCCTTCCCTCATTTTCACCATTTTTTCCGGCAAACAAGGTATGTTTAAGCTTTTAAACTCATTTTTGTCACTAAAATTAGATTACCCATTGTGTTAACCATGATTTTGACCAATTATTTTGTAGAAATTTCATGTTTTAGGTTATATTTGAAAGAGTTTATATTTAAAATCCTAATTTATCAAATGTGAATATCTTGAGCATGCATTAATAATATTTACTCTTGTAAGTATT
>JXTC01000602.1:0-13525 GCA_002914845.1 Trema orientale | reverse complement strand
GCAATCGCTCCAGTTCAAGACAATGTTCAGGAGGTTCCTGTCCCAATTGAGGTAAATGCTCCTGTAGAGCAAACTCAACAGCCTCAAGAACTAGTACCTTTAAGGAGGTCCATTAGAGAAAGAAGAAGTGCGATTCCGGATGACTATGTCGTATATCTCCAGGAACATGAGTTTGACATTAGGATAGTGGAAGATGATCCAATCAACTTCACACAAGTCAAACAAAGTTCAAATTCTCAAAAGTGGATCGAAGCCATGAATGAGGAAATGAAGTCTATGAGATACAATGACGTTTGGGATCCTGTCAGATTGCTTGAAAGTTCGAAACTCATTGGTTGTAAATGGATATTTAAGACCAAACGGGGTTCAAAAAGCAATGTTGAGAGATATAAAGTGCGTCTTGTCGCTAAAGGCTTCACTCAGAAGGAGAGCATTGACTTTAAAGAGACCTTCTCTCCGGTTGCTTCGAAGGACTCTTTTAGAGTTATTATGGCACTTGTGGCTCATTATGATCTTGAGTTTCATCAAATGGACATTAAGACAGCGTTTCTCAATGGAGACATTGATGAAACGATATATATAGTGCAACTAAAAAACTTTGTATCGGGAGATCCAAAGTCTATGGTCTGCAAACTCAAAAAATCCATTTATGGTCTCAAGCAGGCTTCCCGTCAATGGTACCACAAATTTCATGAGGTAATTCTCTCGTTCGGTTTTGAGGTGAATCCTGTCGATGATTGTGTATACCATAAGTTCAGTGGGAGTAAGTTTATCTTCCTGGTGCTTTACGTTGATGACCTACTACTGGTAAGTAGTGATATAGGCTTATTGCACGACACCAAGAGATTTCTTGCAAAGAATTTCGAAATGAAAGACCTTGGAGTTGTCTCTTTTGTACTGGGTATACAGATACACCGAGATCGCTCTCGGGGTATCCTTGGGTTGTCATAAAAGAGCTATATCGAGAGAGTGCTCAATAGGTTTGGTATGAATAAGTGTGCACCAACGGACACTCTGGTATCTAAGGGAGATAAATTTAGCCTCAGTCAAAGTCCCAAGAATGATATCGATAAAGAAGCCATGCAACAGTTTCCTTATACTTTGGCTGTAGGAAATCTGATGTATACTCAAGTATGTACGCGTCCGGATCTTGCGTTCATAGTTGGCATGTTGGGCAGATATATGAGTAACCCTGGAGTGGATCATTGGAAGGCAGCAAAGAGGGTTATGAGGTACTTACAGAGAACAAAGGAATACATGCTCACTTATCACAGATCGGACATTTTGGTGATCATTGGGTACTCTGACTCTGATTTTGCGGGATGTCTAGACAGTAAAAGATCCAGATTAGGCTATGTTTTTCTTTTAGCTAGAGGAGCTATTTCCTGAAAGAGTGCTAAGCAGACACTTGTAGCTACTTCCACTATGGAGGCAGAATTCATAGCTTGTTATGAGGCATCCAATCAGGGAATATGGCTGCGAAATTTTGTCACCTAGTAAATGGCATTGAGAGGCCATTGAAACTTTATTGTGACAATAACTCGGCAGTCTTATATTCTAACAGTAATAGGAGCTCATCAAAGTCAAAGCACACTGACATTAAGTTCCTAGCTGTTAGAGAGAGAGTACAGAGTCATTTAGTATCAATTGAGCATATCGGTACAAACTCTATGATAGCGGATCCGCTCACTAAAGGTTTACCACCTAAGGTCTTTCACGAGCACATTGCTCGTATGGGTGTTGTATTTTTGGATGGTGTGTAGTTTTAGTGGGAGTTTGTAATTTGGTTTAGATGCTTATTGTATGACACTTGTTTATGTTTGTTTACTGCAGTTCTTTGGTTATTGATGATGGTTTTCATTATAGACTCTGTTCATTATATATTATATGATGCATTTCATATTTTCTAGCTTTCCCATTGTGGTTAACAATAAAGTTTGCAGTAATACACTAAAGGGGAAAGACTACGGTCGATCTCAATAAAGTTTCGGGTGGACCAGTTGGAAATAGACACAGTAAATCACATTGCGTGAAATTTCCATGCCACATTCCATACTCGATCTGTGTCATTCGGGTGTATTAGTACGGTGATCATTAAGGGTTCTAGTTGCCATCCAAATAAGTGCAACGACGAGCGCTTTGATTTCGTGCTGATATGTCTGATAGACGGGATTGTAATTTCGGGGATATTCGAGAATAATATGGCAATTTCATGGCCATACTTCAGTTTTATAATACAATTGTATTTAGTTCATATGTGACCCAAGTGGGAGATTTTTAGGAAATTGTATTTCCTATAGTGGGCCACATATTTTGGACAATTGTATTGGGCCATATTATTCTTAAGCAGACCCAATAAATGATTTAATTAGGGTTGGATCAGGATATCTAACTGGGTATAGATACCAATGTGGATACCCTATTAGTCATCCAGTTGGGTTTGATGGATACCCAACAGGGACTATTTAAAGAACCTATTAGGGTTATGGTCCCTGTAGCCAAATAATACGTACGCTCAATTCTTTGTAACCTACCATCAGTTACAGAGAACTCCATCTGAGTGACATTAAGCTTTAGGCTATAGAAGATCAAACCCTCTAGTATCATCTTTTGTTCACACTTCCGCCTTCAGTTTTTCCATCACTAATCCTCTACAGATTAGCCATGGACTCAGGTATACTCAATGAATCCCTACCTATCAGTTTTATATGAATGATCTAGGGTTTGTGTTTGGTGTTTGCAATCCCATATTCATCTTTAACATGTTTGTCCCTAGATTTTTCTAAACACGTGGCCATTTTAGATAGGACGTTTAAAGATCTAGAGATAAAGGATGCATTATGCCACAATTTCATTAATACTATTTGTGCAAAAGGTAAAGAGATGATGTCTACTTCGAGTGTTTTAGATATAGAAAACAATCAAGAAGAATACTCTGCTTCCCACGATTCAGAGACGGAAAAAGAAAAGTCTATTAGGTTAGATTATGGGCCTACTATGCTAGTTTTGGGTGAATCAAGTGGGAAATGCAAGGTGGCCAATGATGGCCATAGTCAGCTTACAAAGAAAACTTGGAAGAGAAGAGCTAGGGAAGCTCCTAGAAGGTCCAAACAAGATGTAGAGAACTAACAGCTTGGAAAACAGGAATGAGGGTTAGATGGTGACAAGGCTTGCTTGGGGAAAAAAAGGTGGGACGATCCTTTAAAAATAGTACATTTTGGAACATTCTCTGATGGTAGCTGGTGTCCAACCCTGCCTATTGTCATGATGGTCTTAAGTTGGAATGTCTGGGGTTTGGGGCCCCTTCGGACATTCTGAGCTCAATGCACTTTTGTGCCTAGAGTTAAAGCGGAGATAGTGTTTTTTATGGAGACAAGGCTCTCCCCTGAAAGAGCAGATGGAATCTCTTTGTGTTTAGGATTTGATGGTTACTTTACTGTGATTGTGAAGGTTCGGGTGGTAGACTTATGTTGCTTTTAAAAGGCGAGATACAAGTTAATGATAAATCTTTTTCCAAGCATCACATTTGACTCCTTCATTTGTACTAATGATTTGAAGGAGTGTGGGTTTACGGGGTTTTATGATTATGCTGAGCTTTAACAAAAAATTAGTTCATGGAAACTCATGAAAAGGCTGCATGGTTTGTTCAATTTGGCTTGGCTTTATGGGGGAGATTTCAACGAGATAGTAAGGCATGAGGAGAAAAAGGGTGGTCCTTGGAGAAGTTATAATTACATGGCTCAATTTTGAGAAGCCATGGATGATTGTGGCTCAATTTCGAGAAGCCATGGATGATTGCGAGCTTATTGGCATGAGTTATAACAGGGATATTTTCACGTGCACTAATGATAGACATAACAATTAGTTTGTACAGGAATGATTGGACAAATTTTTAAATTCCCAAAATCCAAAATCCATGATGGTGAAATGTGGCCAAAGTTTCCCAAAATTCAGTTTCCAAGCAGGCCTTGCGGTATTATAATTTCAATAATTATATATTGTATTAAGATGTTGTATTACAAGGTTAATTTTAAAAAAAACACCATTTTTAAAATTTATTTAGAAACATATCATTTTCAAAAAATATTTAGAAAAATACCATCTTGTAAAATTACCACTTTTAGAAAGTTATTTACGAAAATACTATTTTCAGATGTAAATTTGGAAAAATACCACTTTTAAAAGCTTGGAAAGATCAATTCATAGTAAGATTGGATGAGAGAGGAAATTAAGAGAGAAGTCAAGAGGGAATATTTCTTTTTTTTTTTCCTTCAATTACCAAATAGGAGAAAAAAAAATAGAAGGAAAATCATTTTTTTCCCACTATATTTTCCTTTTTTTCCTCCTCATTTTTTTTTCTTTCCTTTTTATTTCAATTTTTTTTCCTTCTCAGATTCTAAGTTACAAACAGGGCCTTAAGGAGCTATAAGAGGAGTTGGACAAACTTTACTAAATTCCCAATAAAGAAGAATCCCAAAGAATTTCTTTGGCCTAAACCAGAAATTGATTATTGGCTGAGAGAGGAAAAAATATTTTCATGATAAAGGAGTAGAGCTCTTTAGTTAAAAAAAAGGAGGTAGGAGGTTCTTTCACTCAAAGGCTAAGAAGAAATACAATCAAAGTGTGGAGGAATGACTCTGGAGCTGGGAAAGAGGATAGTATTGAGGTGTGGTGGCTACTGAAAATAAAGTTACTGCATAGATGAATTCTTCTTTTTTGGTTGATTCTACTAAAGATGATGTATAGTTGGTTGTAAAGTTTATGTGTCATGATAAAGCCCCTGGTAAGGATGGAATTTCAATGATATTTTACTAGAAATTCTGGAATATCATAGGGGATGATGTCTCTAAGGCCTACTTAGATGTTCTTAATCATGAATCTTCAATAGAGGGGTTGAATAAGACCATTATGACTCTTATTCCTAAGATTAAGAATCCAATGAGGGTGATGGATTATTGGCCAATCAATCTTTGTAATGTTCTATATAAGTCATTTCAAAATGTTTGGCTAATTGGCTCAAGTTAATCTTGGACCAAATTATTACTCCATTTCTATGTGCTTTTGTTCCAGAAAGGTTAATAATGGATAATGCGATTGTCGATTTCTAATATCTCCACGTTCTTAAACATAGGAAAATGGGAAAAATTGGTTAGACGATGCTTAAGTTAGACATGAGCAAGGCATACGATGGAGTGGAATGAGTATTTTTAGAGAAAGTTATGGGAAGACTTGGGTTTGATGAGAGGTGGACTAGGAAAATCATGAATTGCATCACCAAGGTGAGGTACTCCTTATTGATTAATGCTCACACTCTTAAAGAAAGTAAAGAGGTGGGTAATAGTAGAGGAAAAGAAGAGGTGTATATATACTGAACAAGAACAATATAAACACAAAATTTGACCAAATCCCATATGAACAAATTGTATAGATTCCAGTTTCAGTTGTACCTATTCTCCCTATTTTCTTATGCTTCTTCATCTAATTGTGTTGCCCAATTCATTGTCATTTGTAATTGGAGCCATAACTTCGTCCTGATCCTCGTCATCATCATCAGCTATGAACCTATTTTCTGCAATTATGACAAACTTCTTTCAAGAAAAAACCCAAATCAAAGGTTCAAATCCTAGTCTTATGGTTGGGTTGTGGTGTTGGACAAAGGGTGGTCAAAGGGTTGGTCAAATAGGTGTTCGCAGCTATTGCTCCGTTAATCTATTAACAATGACAAGGGATTGAGAAGCCCGATTTATTCATAAGAATTTGAAGCCCCATTTCCAATCTGGATTTGCAAAAGCCCCAATTGTTTTTTCTTTCGAGTGAAAAATTAAGTATTGGAAATAATATAAAATATACATTACTATTGAAGAATATCCTTTTTCTATAACAAATCTATTATTATAATACAAAAAATCTTTACAATAACAGATTGAATTGGAAGAGAAAAGTCTTCTAATAGATAAGCTAATTCTCTACTCCTAAAGCTGTCCTAGTCAATCCACAAGTAAACAAATTAACTACGATATAAGGAGAAAAGGGGAAAAAAAAAAAAAAAACTAAATACATTCAACAATAAACAAATTATCAATGCACCTGACTCCAATAATTGGAGATTTTCGATCAACATCCTTGACTGAAACTATCATGTAGCTAGCAGGCTTATGAAATCATCATGATCATCATTCTTGAAATGCTTATGGTTGTCACTTGTATTCTTTACTTATCATGTGTATGTAAGCTATAATATGCTACCGAAAAGGGGGAGACCTACCACTCTCCCTTCTTTGGTCTTCGTAATTAGTTATTTTATTGTATATTTAATTTAATCTTCTCTTATCATGATGTCATGATAAAATAACAAAGATCTAAATTTATAATAAGATGGATGTCAAAAAGTATATAAAATAAACAATGTTCCTTTGGCCTTGTTATTAGATAAAAGTTATATAAAAAAAAAAGCATATTGAAGAAAAACAATTATCAAAAGACACTCAATTTGGATAGAATTTGTCATATTTTTATCATTGCCATAATGTCAGGATCAAAACAGGCAACTGTAAACTCATTGTAGAAGTACTATGAAATTGGATAGAAGTTGCCATAGATGAAAAGGAAAACAAATATGGGAACTATATAGAAAAAGAAAAATATAAAGGTATATTTTGAAAAAAAAAAACCAAGATATAAGGAATTAAAAGAACAGAACAGTTATAATTGAAGCATGTACGGATAACTGCCTACTTTTTTTAATGAATTTCATAAGTATATTCAAACAAGAAGTGTGTTTATCTTCAGATATGAACAAATAATCATATTAAAAAGGATGGATATATGTTGGTAGATTGGAGGTTGTAATATCAGATATGTGAAATTAAGATATAAAATAATTAGTTTCAATATCATTATTTATTCATTCCAGAATTAAAAAAATACTTTTATTAATGCTTGAATAATAATATTATTGGATTAAGAGTAAAGGTTGGGAGAAACAAACATCAAATCCGATAGAGTCGGAAAATATTGTTAGAATGGAAGTGATATCAAATTTTAATGTGCACAAAAAAAAAAAAATGGTGCCCATCTGTTTAAAAGGACTCAAATAATCAGCAAAGATAAATATTTGCAACATTTAAAATAACAGGTATTATCTTACAAAATATCAGGTTAATTTTTTGCATAAAATCCAGAATGTACTTTCTTTTGGTATTAACCCCATGGAATAAACCTAATAAAAATAACAATTCGTACGGTTTGAATTGGAACAAACTTTGACCACGCGACTGTTTGGACAGTAACGCTGTCACCACAATCCCCAACCTCCAAAACATTCAAAATTCCCGAAAGAGCAGCAACAACAAATCCAAAATCGCGTGCATTACACGCTCGGAATCCGCTACTATGTCGTCTATATAGTGTGTATATCTACACATAAACATATTAAACCTCACTCACCCACTCACTCACTCACTCGCTCAGCTGTTTTTTCACACAGATAACCACTCCGCCACTGCGAAAATCCCCAAGTTCTCGAAACCCTAATAAATAAAAATATAAATAAATAAAAATGGAAGGCACGCAGATCACCATTGTCGACCACGAGCTCAGCTCCGAGACCCACAACCTCTACGACGTCCAGATCGGCTCCGCCGCCGCCACCATCGAGACCCTGGTCACCAACTCGGCCTCCATGGCCTCCTCCTGGATCAGCGACACCGAGCGGATCCACCGCCAGAACCTCCGCGGCCTCATCGTCGGCCTCGACGTCGAGTGGCGCCCCTCCTTCAGCCGCAACATCGAGAACCCCGTCGCCACCCTCCAGCTCTGCGTCGCCCGCCGCTGCCTCGTCTTCCAGCTCATCCACGCCGACGACTCCGCCCCGACCTCGCTCGCCGACTTCCTCCGCAACCCCGACTACCGCTTCGTCGGGGTCGGGGTCGCCGCCGACGTGGAGAAGCTCCTGCTCGACTACCAGCTCTCCGTGAGGAACGCCGTCGATCTGGGGGACCTGGCGGCGCGTGTGCGCGACGACCGGAGCCTGAAGAGCGCGGGGCTCAAAGGGTTGGCGAGGCTGGTGCTTGGGATGGAGATCGAGAAGCCGAAGAGGATCACCATGGGGAGGTGGGACAATCGGTGGCTCACTTCCGATCAGGTTCGGTATGCTTGTGTTGACGCTTTCGTTTCGTTCGAGATCGGAAAAAAGTTGATCAATGGGGATTAGTAATGGGTTTTATTAAGGGTAACGATTGTTTTTTTTTTTTTGTGGATTTTTTTTTTAATTTCTTTTTTTGGGGTCTTGAATGGAACTAGTTTCTGGAGCTTTTTAGTTCATATGAATTAAATTATTATGTTATAAGAGATGCTTTTATTTCTGGCCAGCATTTAACTCTTAATCTGAGTTGTTTGATGACAATCTTAGCCTAATTTTACATATCAAGTATCTAAAGTCGCTATTCTGGTGTTTAAATGATCTAAATATTAAAGCAATAATTTTATTTCTTTTTTTTTTCTTTTTCTTTTTGGTTTGATGAATTAAGGGTGGGCGATTCTTTGCTAGTTTTTACGTCTATTTGATTCTCTTTTTTTAAAATATATATATATCCATAACGTATTTTACAAAATTAAAAAAGAAAAAAAATAATAAAACATGAGGGAGAGTTCATCGGTATTGGACGATTCTTAACTGGTGTGGTAAAATGTGTTGACCTGTTGTTGAAGACTGAAGGTGGGACCCAAATGTGTTACTAAAGCCGCCAATTTGGCTAAGGTTGTGGGGTCATTGGCTTGAGCTTGACTTAGTCAAGCCTATCAAGATCTTTCTTTCTTACTCTCTCACTTTGAAATTTTAGCTTTTTATTTTTTGAAATATTAAAAGAGCGCGTCTACAGTAGGAGCGTCATACGTAAAACTCTGTTTATATATCGTTTGATGAGAATTTGTGTATAAACAGATTTTCCACAGATTCTCAAAAGGTGTATAAACAGGGGCCCTACGTAAGAACGTCTTTATTATAGCCGCCTCCGTATTGAAATTTTAATATTTAATTGCTTAAAGTTTTCATTTAGTTCATTTTTTTAAATTATATTTTTCTGAAAAGAATCTAATATTGAATTAACTTTTAAATAAGATCAGTATTCTACTTTTTTTAAATAAAATAAAATAAGATCAAAATTTCATCCCATAGACTATGTAACCAAACTCGGGATAATTCTATCTTTAATGATATCCTTTTTAGGCCTAAAATGTTCCGGAGATGAGAGCCTTGAAAAGAGGATCATCACTTTTTACTCAAAAAAGAAAATAAAATATATCATAAAATTATTAAAAAATTATCGCTTTTATGACATGAGAGAAGGAGATGGTAAGCTAGTGATTAACGAAGGGGGTGATAAACTCACTTTTTCCCTTGTACAATAAATAGTGGGTTCGAGTTGGGATCACCATTGGGAGTTAGGGCATATGGATAATCCACCTTTAGACTTTGAGAGGAATAATTTGTGTACGAGATATGCAAAGCTAGTTAGTGATAGTCTCGCGTCTCACCCTCTACATGATTCTTGTATATATATATATATATATATGAGTAGAAAGAGAGAGTAATAGAGAGAGAGTAAATACATCATAGAGAAACGAAATATTAGGAGCATGTGAGATATATAAGTTAGTTCAAGCTATTCCCGTCATCTCAAGTCTCAGAGGATTGGTTTACCCCTTAATTTTCCTACGGTAATTTTTTGGTGTTAAAACGAATTGGATCATTAACATCTTCCAATCCCTTCTTTGCATGGCCCCAGTTTTACTATATAGTGTTTGACGTAACGACCGGACTATTGGCATTATCTTTGGTCATATCCATCTCTTTCCCACCATGGAATTGTCTTCCTTTTCGCATTAGGTCTATCTTTCTTTCACTCGCTTTGTAATCTCACTGCGAGAATAAAGGAAGCGAAAGAATAAGTGTGCAAGGAAAATGACTCAATTTTGAGTTCATTTTAAGCAAATACCCGATTTTCAAGTGCTGTAACAAAATGACTAATATAGTGGTATATATATAGTGTAAAATTTAATGTACTTTATAAAACTAATATAATTAGTACATATACTAAAGTTAGTATGTAAGTAGATATACCTAAGTATAAAAATATATATATACTCTATCATTTAGCTATAAAAAGATAAGAAAAGACACTGGTTAAAACAAAGTATAAAAAAAGACACACACACTAATTTCTCCTTATGGCAAAATTACTAAATTTTGGACTCAGTAAGCAAATATAAGTTTTTCAAATACTGTAGAAATATATCAGTGGATATACTAACTTTAGAATATAATGTATGTAGTATAAAATCTAATATGGTCAATACATAAATTAAAGTTAGTATAAGTAGAAATGCCAAGTATAAATATGCATATACTCGGACATGTAAAAAAATGGATATTTATTAAAACAAAGTGTAAAAAATGGACACCCTTTTTATGGAGAGAGAGGGGGTATACTTACAAAAACATTCCATAAGTTGAGGTAAAATGCTCAATTTATCTCATTCTTTTTTACAAATAACAAAAATATACCCTTAGATTAACATTTAACAAATTGAAACAAATTTTATCCCTCCATCTGATTAGGTCAACATTAAGAATTTGTTTAAAATTGAATGACCAAAATACCCATATCCAAACATAATTAATTATCCAGAAAAAGGGAAAACAAATTATAAGACTTTCTTCACTAAATCTTCTGAATTATTTTTTTTTTCTTTCTTTCATTTACTATTTTTTATTTTGGGTTGTATTTGTTTGGATACAAATTTAGTAAAATTATCTTTTAATATGTAACTTTTGACCATATAAAATGAGGGGATAATAATAAAAATATCCCCTTGGTTTTGATGAATGCTTAATATATTCCCTCAGTTTTTATAAATAACAAAAATATTCCTCTAGATTTGTAAATCATTAGAAACTTCACCCTTCAGTCTTATTGAGAAAAAATAAACTTATAAAAAAGTAAAATTACCCTCTTTCTAAACTTATAACTGAACAAATATAACTGAAAAAAATAACAAGTAGTGATGCATGGATTAAAAATAATTATTAACAATAACAAGGTTTAGTGAATTAAAAGTGTTATATAATTTTTCCAAAGAAAATTTTTTGTTTTTGAACAAATTAATTGTGTCTAGGTAAAGGGTATTTTAATCATTTTAAAAAATTTCTTCCTTAATTTTCATCGAATTTGACAAAAGGGTAAAATTTGTATTGCTTTATTAATTTAAGGGGAAATTTTTGTTATTCGTGAAAACTGAGGAGATATATTGAGCATTTCATCAAAACACAGGTTTTTGTTATAATCCCTAAAATGAGAGATGAATTTTTATTAATTTTTTAATCCAACAAGATTTTTTTTTTTTGGCTAACCTGTAATTTGACCACTTTTTGGCCTAAAACTTGGTATATGACTAAGTTCAAAAATTTATAGCTAGTAATTAATGCCCTACTTACTTAATGACAAAAATAGAAATACAATATATTTTACAACTGAAGCTTTAAAATAAATGGATATTTTGCTATAACTTTTAAAGCATTGACATCTACTTAAACCAATTTAAAAAATTGGTCATTCACCTAGTTTTCTCATTTTTTTTTTTTATTCACGAAAACTAAGAGGATAAATTAAACATTTCACCAAAACACAGGATTTTTTTATTATCTTTATTTATCTATTTATACCAAAACCTCATGTATAAAGGCGACATAAGGATGAAAAAATATACTTAAAAAGAAATCAATGAGATCTTAAAAAGTAAAGAGTGGCTTTATTGCCACCCTTTTTTCCTCTCCCTACCCCCCTTCTAAACATACCCCTCTAATATTTTAAAATTTCTTTTCATACACCTTATAAATTTATGTTATGTACAAAATACTCCTTGTTAAATATTTCTCTAAATATTTCTTTTTTAACCCTTAATACTTTACAATAAATTAGTTTTTATATTTTTTTCTCCTTTTAGAAATTATAACAAAAAGTATACATTGAGAAAACTAATGATATTTTTTTTTTAGTCTTATAACTACACAACTTGTTGGTTCGTAAACTCCCAAAAAAGAAAGGAACCTGAACAATAGTTTCCGCACTAAAAAAAATAAAAAATAAAAAACAAAGTTGGTTCCCAAACTAAAAAGAAAAGAAAAACTTACAAGAAAAAAAAAACACAGTTGATTCCCAAACTGGGAAAAAAAAAAAAGAAAAAAAAAAAAAAACAACGACTTATGAGAAAGAGTTCCAAAACAATTGGTTCCCACACCCCTCCCTCCAAAAAAATAAAAAAAACAAACAAAACGTTAATTATTGGTTCAAAAAAAAAAACTTTAAAAGAAAAATATAAAATCTTGATTTTTGTTTTTTTTAAAAAATGTGAGTAAAGTATCATATGATTACTGTACGTACGTAATTGGGAGTATACTAAAAGATAATGGTTTTAATTATTTAATGTTATATGGGAATATTCATGTCAATTCATAAGCGGATACTTTTGTAAACAAATAATTAATTAAAGGGGGATTTTAGTCACACCCCTTGCTTTTATAAAGGCACTTAATATTAAAAATTGACAAAATAGGATATCTTCTTGATACTAAAGAAACAATTGTATACCCCTCCAATTGTATACCCCACTAATACTAAAGATTCTCTCATGAATTTCACTTCATAAAAGATAATTTCATTTCTTAAAATAAGGTTTTATAGAAGAGTTTCGAAAAGCATCCGACTTTACACTCTTGATGGTGTTATTTTTTTGTTCGGTTCATTATTTGAATGATAGTCTTGCCTCTTTTCTTTTTTCTTTTGTTATACAGAATCATAGATGATGGTCTTCTTCTTTGATAGCTATGAAAGAGTAAAAACAAAGCTGCAAATGAGACTAAATATAGAAAGTTAAATAGATTAGAATTAACATAAATATAAAGCACAAAAAGAGTGACAGAATAAATAGAGATTTGATAGAGTGAGAAGGAGAAAATAAGAAATTGGGAAAGATAGGGTGATGTAGAAATCTGGAGACACGAGTTTTGAAATTTTAAAAGGAAATTGGTGTAAGGGGTGCATATAGTAAGGATGTTTTTTGTCAAAAGTTTCTTTTACTGTCTAATTTAGTCATTTATCATATATTAAGGATGCCTAAATGCAAGATTGGAGTGTTAATATAGCTCTCTTAATTAAAGAGAAAAAAAAAGGGTGGCAATAGAGCCATCCAAAAATAAATTATTGAAGACTAGAAAATAAAAAAAAGGCTGCATGCATTTAATACTCTTTGTAATCTTTTTTGGATGTGCTGCCTTTAGGAGCTACAAATTAACCCAAAAACACACTTATCTTCCTTCGTTGGCAAGAAAGAAAATTCGATAAACTAGTCTCCCAAAAGACGTTGGATAAAACTGTAGGTTGCCATCGCATGGCGCAGCGGAAGGTCGTGGGTGTAACATTCAAAATTTTACACCCATATCAGAGTTTAGGAATCTATATAGTTTTGT
>JXTC01000601.1:106003-158596 GCA_002914845.1 Trema orientale | reverse complement strand
TAATATAACGGTTCCATGCAAAAGGTGAGCACTGCTAACTCATTACTATTATTCGTACTGAGTGTAATTAGAAACTAGAATAGATACCTTAACCTCAAAGTATGTTCAAGCGCATTTTATAACGATTAGAAAACTACAGTACCAAAACTCAAGCATTAACCAATCCGAATTTGAAAATACATAAAAACACAAGACCAGGGAAAAACCTAACACAAAGCAAAATTGAATTGCCAGTCAGAAAAGACACAAGTTTAATTTTAGTTACTAAACTCAGCTCAAACCCTAAATCCCCTGCTGTTCCTCCTTCCTCTGGCCCTCTCAAACTTTCTTCCTTTTGAACGCACGTAAGGTTTAGTGTGACTATGGGGCACACCAGGAGCCGGGCCAAAGTGCTTTACTGCTTCACGGGCATTCTTTGGACCTCTAAGAAGAACCTATAGAGAAAACACCAGAAGATTATTATGTATTCGTGACTGTAAAGAAAAAATCAACAAATCTAGTTCGTGCAATGTTAATTGACCACACAACAGGAGGGAAATAGGCAGCACGACAATAGTTTCCTATTGAAGAGGAATATTGTTTTGATAACAAAACAAGGCAAACTTCAGAATCTACAAGTTATAGCCGAATATTGTTTTGATAACAAAACAAGGCAAACTTCAGAATCTAGAAGTTATGGCATGGCAACGGCTATAACACAAGAGAATAATGATATGCGGTGAAATACCGTGTTCTGGCCCAATGGAGCTCTCAAAGCAAGCTGATCAAAGGTGAGGCACTCTCCTCCTGCCTTCTCAATTCTGGCCCTTGCAGTCTCAGTGAACCTTAGGGCTGTGACCTTCAATGCTGGAACATCATAAACCCGAATATCGTCCGTCACAGTTCCCACAACCACAGCAATCTTGGTCTCCTATATATCCAGCACAGACGATTAAAGATCATAGCACAAAATAGAGAACAGAATTTCTCAACAATAAATTGCAAAGATCTACTAAATAGCAGCTGAGTCTAGAATTCAACCTTCCCTTTCGTGTAACGGATCAGTCTAGAGAGCGAAAGCGGTGCCTTGTTGACCCTGCTCATAAAGAGACGTTTGAGAATAACTGCATTGAACTTGCTTCCAGTCCTTCGCACAAGAAAGCGGTACAGCTGATTAAGAAAAACACATCTCGTCAGATCATGTTTTTATGATATATAAAAACCAATTTCCACTAAACTATAGAAGATGGGGACAATAAATAACTGAACAAATCATCCTCGGAATAATAACACACTACATGTTAAATGTTTATATCATTCAATAACATCAGAGTACAACAAACTAAGAACGTGTTTTCTTTTGCTCAAAACGTCAAAACCCATTTACAGAACATAAAAAGGTTACAAAATTCTGGAAACCAGTTAGTAAATGTTTATCCACAATGACTGATAGTTCCCTCAGAATATATCAAAAAGAGATCGTCATGCAGTAATCAGCATTAGCATGGTTAAGTAAAAGCATCACGGGGAACATTACTGTCAGCAGTTAATTTTATCAAATAGTATTACATAATGTATAAAATGAAATTCCAATAAATTAGACCACACATATAAGCCCAAAAATAAATACAGTCGAAATGTGTCTAGAAAAAGTTGAAAGAACAATAAAAGATTGCAACTTGCTTAGTCTCATAACATCAAGAACGAGTTTGTTATAAATGGAGTTTCTAGGCTCAGATAAATGTGGAAAGATCCATTCCTAGACCTAAAGGTCTCATAATGAGCTGGGATACACATTTATCATCATTGCTACTTGCAGAAGGCCAACCAGAGAGTTTTTGAAAGGTTTACCATCAATATAAAAATTATCCTGTGTATCTATATTAATGAAGTCTACGGGGTAAGCCTACTAAAGCCATAAACATTTACAACTCATTCGCAAAAATATGTTACATAACACAACAATTATGATTTACACACCAGTTACATAAGCTGATAATCAAGCTCGCCTGATGTATATAATTCAGTAACAAAACAAAAACAAATGCATTCGTTAAGAAAAAGAAACAAACTTTCTACGCATTCGTTAATAAGCAGACAATGTCACATAAAGCTTCTGATTTCTGAAGTTCTTACATGAAAAACAAATTTTAAGTGTATATAAACATACCCATATTACAAAATGGCATATAAACGCATTTAAAAAAAAATTAAATACAATACATAAACACATATTTGCAATTAGATATAACCATACAATTTATATATTAAAATGCGAATATGGAAAGAGTTAGGGTTAAAGGACCTTGACGAGAAGCTTGAGATAAATATCATCGGACTTGGGTGCGGTCCTTTTGGACTTCTTGCTCTTACCTCCTGCAACTAGATCGATCCCCTGTTCGCCATAATCAAATCCAGAAGATTCAGTCTCATAATAAACACAAACTCAAAAATATCAAGTTCATACAGCTTAACCAATGTCGAAGAGAACAGATTTACCATTGTGGCTCTACGGTGTGCTGAAACTGAAACTCTCTGTGAAGACGCCGCCTGTTGGTTCTCTTAGGAACTCAAAAATGAAGCTAGGGTTTTGGATCCTTTTATGATTACTGCTGGCAAGAGCGGTATCGACTGAGTGAGAGTCTATTGGTCTTACAGTGAGCCTCTCCTAGAAGGCCGTCCACGTGTCCTAGCCTTTCGTCATTGCAGTCAATGAAGCATTATTAGGTTTTTTTTTTTCTTGTTCTTTTTCGGTGAACGGTAAAAAATGAGGAAATTAGATTTTTTATGGTAAAAATTTAAAAAAATTTGAAAAATCTCATATTTAATTAGAAAAATACCACTTTTATAAGTATTTAGAAAATATCATTTTTAATTAATTAGTAAGATACTTATAGTAACACGTCAAATTATATGAGGTAACTTGATTGGTTACTTCAACTAACTAGATTGGTTACCCAAAGTAACCCAATTAGTTACCTCAAGTATCACTGAAAAATATCAATTTTGAAGGAAAATGATATTTTTTTAAATATTAATTAAAAGTGATATTTTTCTAAAAACTTTTCAAAAGTGATATTTTTCTAAATCACTCCAAAATTTTTCCAAAAAACCACCTTCCGAGATTTTTCAATTTTTAACACTATATGCCTGGATTTATGTAAGAAGCCCTAAGAAAATCCCCCAAAGTTTAAGTGTTTTGCAACTCTAAAGTTTGACTTCACAAAATAATACTATGAGATTACAAATTTCTGAAAATATTTCTGAAAAGTGATACATCGGGTTGACTTTTTAAATAACTGTAATAAGTAAAAGATAATAATACCATCAAAATCAAAGAAAAAAATAAGGACTAATCTAATTTTAATGAAGAATATTATCATATTTTTGTTACTAAAAATGGTCAAAAAATCATTGCAGTATATCAATTTTCGTAAATTCTTAATCTCAGAGCATTATTTTACAAAGTCCAAATTTCGAAGTTTAAATTACAAAACACATGTACCTTAGGGTTTTTTTTTTTTTTGTAATTTACTCTTTTTTTTTAAAGAAACAGATTAGCACTTTTAGAGATTCAAAATTTTTGGGTTAACGTCATAAATGATCCCTGAATTATTCTACTTGTGGCATTTTTGTTTTCAAAGTTCTAATTGTATTAATTAAGCCTATGAACTTTTTGATGTAAAGCTATTTGATCCTCGAACGCCTAAATTAGAACTTGCTGTTAAAATTCTGGGGGGGGGAACATGCATAGTAGCACATGGTAGCATCTAAAAATACATTTAAAAAGTAATTTGAGAATTTTAAGCAAAAAATAAACAAATATAGAAAAATTGTCTCTAACTTTGCAGCTATTAAAATTCAAAAAAATTAAAAACATACATATTTTATTCTCTTCAAATTTTTTTGTTCAATTTATTTTCCCTTATACTTTCAATTGCTACAACATATTCATCACGTCAATTTTGATAAGATTTTTATTAGCAAGTTGCAATTTAGACAATAGAAGGACTAAATTGTTTCAAATCGAAGAGTTCAGAGGCTTAATTGGCACAATCAGAATTTTGCCATAAATTAGATAGTCCAAGCACCATTTGTGCCATAAACCCGTAATTTTTTACAATGGGAAAAATAAATATCTTTTCTCTTTTTTTCCTTTTTTTTTTTTTACGCAAAAAATTTTGCTATAAATAGAATATGAATCTGCAAATAACACAAAACAAGATTTTCACATTATGAATTATAATCTTTAAGGCAATGCTATGAGGCACCTTAATCTTAAAACGAGAAGAATCAATAAACATATAAACAATAATATATTTAGTTTTGTGATAATATAGCGTAAATATAAATAGATATTTAGCTATAACTTTTAAAATATAGATATTTATTTAAACTAATTTAAAAAATTAATTATCAACCTAATTTTCTCATATATATATATATATATATTCTTTAGCTTTGTATATTTATGGGTTCAAACGATAGAGGTGGGTTTAATTAAGATAAATATTATAGAGTATTTATAAGAGATATTATTTTTTCTAGATTATTTTAGAAAATGGCCGTCTTTTATGCCTATTTAATAAATGGCCATTTTATTCTATTTTGATAAATGGTTGTTTTTAAAAAAATAAAACAGTATATTTTGATTTATTAAATATGAAAAAGAGTTTTTTTTCAAATAAATTTCAAAATTCAGCTATTGATTAATAGTATTTGAAAAATGGTTATTTTTCAAATAGTGATCCAAAATTCGACTATTTGACTTAAAATGCCATATTATACCATAAAACATTGGTCGCTTTTATTCATTTTTGGGAAATTGACCCATTTATTAGTCATTTGAGTTCAAATGACTTTTGAGGAAATTATGCCTTGTACGACTTTTGAGCAAAAGTTTTGCTTTTTACGATGTACGGAGAGTAAGTTTTAGAAAAATACGGCCTAATTTCTCTATAATACGGTAGCCCAACAACCGGAAATGATTTTTTTTTATATAAAAAAGAAGAAATTAATATGAAGACGCGCGCGGTCAGCGCACCAATTGCACGCAATTTGTCAGGCCTTGTCCTGACTCCTCCTGATGCAACAACTTGTTTTTGCTTTTTTATTTTTAATTATTTTAATTCTTTTTTTCCCCTCAGCTAATCATTTTAATTCTTCAAATCTTGTAAGTGTTTTTTCTTTTTGAGGAAACTAGGTAGGGTGCGGGATTTGGCTTTTAATAATGCTTAACTATGACATAAGGGTAATAGTTTGAAGTTGGTCATTCTTTTAAAAAAAAAAAATAATCCTTTAAATTATTTTTTTGATTTTTAAAATTGCATTTTAACTATTTTTTAATTTTCTTTAATTCAATGTTTTTGTTAGAATTTAATATTTTTAGTATAGAATTAATTTTTTGGGATAAATTTTATTTTTTTAAACTAATTTTATATGTTTGAGTATTTTCCAAAGATTCTCTCAAAAATAAAATTATATGTACATATAATAAGATATTCTATTAGATTACCTATGCTATCCATAAAATTAGGAGGAGAATTGGGTTTTACTTATATAATTTAGTATCAGTGTCTTAAAAGTTGAAAAAAAAAATTATCGATCCAAGATACAGAGGTATCCTACTAAATTATTAATGATATTATAAGTATCGGTCCAAAATACTAAGGTATCTTACTAAATTACCTATGGTACCCAAGGTATCTTACTAAGTTACTTATGGTATCCAAAATATTGGTCCAAGATACCAAGGTATCCTATAAAATTACCTATGATATCCAAAGTCTCGGTCCAGGGTACATTTTTTTTCCCTCAACTATTTTTTTATATTTTGTTTTTGTTGTCTTCTTTTTCTCTCTCTTCTTTTGTTTCTTTTTTTTTTCTCTCCATTAGTATTCACTTTCTAAATTAAAATTTTTCAGTGTGTTAACTATTCATAGTATATATTAGCATCCTTATAGGATACTTTTATCTGAAGTGTCCTTACATGATACTTATAGTATATTAGTATTCGTGAATTGGAAAGAATGTTTAGTGTTTCTTATTGATAAATTTACCATAGGTATCATAAGTATCCTTGAAAGTATCATAGGTCTCTTACAAGGATACTTGTAGTAATCATGATATATTGGAGAAAAAAAAGTTAAAAAAGATTATCATAAGTATCTTATTATGTTAATTAAGTTTCTGAAGAAATTGAAAAAGAAAAAAAAAACTATATGTATCCTATTATGTTACTTATAGTATTTGGGATATGTGAGTGTGAATTTGGGGTTCTTTTATTTCTATAAAAAATTATAATTGCTAAAATCTAAAAAAAAGCACAAAAAATAGAAAGTTGATTAAGACTTATGAGTACAAAAAGGGGCAAAAAAGTGATAAATAGATACAATAATTACGAAATTGAAAACTATATATTAAAAATTGGAATAAGCTTAAAAAAAAAACTAGGCGTATATTGTAGGTATCCTAATATGATACTTATGGTATCCAACCAAAATTTACAAAGTTACCATAGGTATCCAACCAAATTACTTATGGTATTTTGGAAATTCAAAGAGTAGTTTAGCATTTCTCATTTCCAAAAAAAAAAAAAAAGAGATGTTGCGATATAAGTATCCTACTTTTTTACTTATAGTATCAGGAATATTAGAATGGGAGTTTGGAGTTCCTTATTGCCAAAAATAAAAATATTTTAGGTATCTCACAAAGGTATTATTTGAAGAAATTAAAAAAAAAAAAAAAGAAGTTACTATACGTATCTTGGAAATTTAAATGGTAGTTTGACATTTTTTATCAAAGAAAAAAAAGAAGTTTTACCATAGGTATCATATTATGATACCTTGGTATCCAGGAGATGGGAAGAGAGTTGGGTTATAACTTCTTATGCAACCATTATCATAATACATTTGGTAAGAGATGGGAATACAGTTTGGGTGTTGCTTATTGCATAACTATAGGTATCTTATCATAATACCTTTGGTATCCAAGAGATGGGAAGAGCGCTCGGGTGTTACTTATTGTGTAACCATAGGTATCTTATCATGATACTGCTGGTATCTTGGAGATAGGAAAATAATTGAGGTGTTGCTTATTATGGAAAAAAAAATAGTTACTACAAGTATCTTACCAAATTACTAGCAGTATCTAAAAAATTATAAATGAAGTCATGTAAGAGCTTTAGAATTAATTTTATTAGAAGTATGGCATAAGCTACTTCAAGAAAGTATTCAAAGTCTCTCAAAAAAATTACGGAAAGAATGTGCAATAATATAATTAAATTTTTAAGATTTGTTAAACCAAAAATAAGCATACAAATAAAACAAAAAATTTAAATTACTAGCAAAAAAAAAAAGAACGTGAAATTGAGGAAAACAGGGCCGGAAAAAACTAAAAAGAAAAATGAAAAAATAATAATTTGAACTATAAGAAAAGTAAAATAAATAAAATTAATAGAATAAAAAAATAGCAATATATAATATTGTGTCAGCATTCTAAAATGCAGTGACACGTTTTTTGACAAGCACTTGTCTTTTAAAAAGAAATAAAAAATTAAAACAGGCCTGACGTCCTTTAAAAAAAAAAAAAATACTCCCGTGTCAGCTTTACTGTATCAGGCCGTGTTTTAAAAAGTTATAGGTCGTATTTTTCTAACTTTTAGTACTGTATGACCGTATTTTTCAAGTTATTGGATCCTCTCCGTATTTTTTAAAAGGAAAACCATTTTTAACGTATTTATCTAAAAACCCCATGACTTTTTTAATAGCAAGTTTTGAATATGACAATATTAGTAGTATCCAGCAGACTAGAAGTTCAAAATATCATTGGATTTGATAAATCCGAATGGCCCATAGTCCCATGTCAGACCTTTTTTTTTTCTTCCTACCTAATGAGCTTGTGGTTTTGTTTTTTGGGGTTTATAGAAATTTGACCAAATTTTGGGCCCAATTTTACTAAATGTCCATTTGTCAAATGTTATAGCAAAATATCCGGTATATACGCTTATATATCAAGTGTAAAATTTTATATACCAAGTATAGAAAATTATATATCTAGTCATATCAGTACAGTAACTAAAATTGGTAGATATGTTTATCTACCAAATGTAAAAATATATATACCTGGACATTTAGCTATAAAATTTTAAAAGTGAATCTACTTAATCAAATTTAAAATTTTGGTCATTCACCTAAATTTCTCTTGTTTTTTCCTTAAAAAAAGGAGACATACAATAAGGGGTCTATGAACCAGGTTTGAGTTCATATTTATAAAAAAATGTAGAGCTTCACTTTCCTTCCCTTTTTTTGAAATAAAGCTCCATTGAAACCAGAACACGGTTTTTCTTTTATTTTACAAACCATTAACCCCCATTTTAAAATAAGCAAATACTTAAAAACCTTAGATTGAGCTTCTTTCTTTGTTCTTTTTTCACAAAAATGGCAAAAGTTCAAGGAGGTGGCAAGAAACATTCAAAGAGTTTGAGGAAAGAATTTACAAACTCCGATTTCGAGTCTCCTTTTATCTAATCGACATCAGTGAGGACATAGACAAGGTTAAGAAAGATAAAATTAGCGGTGAGGATATGAAAAACTCACTATTTCGAATGTCGACTCTAATGACCAAAAAGATGGGGATTAAGGCGAAGAAGAAGGTGAAGGAGCCTATAGATGAGAAGGTATTTTCTTTATTTTTATACTTTATGATTTAAGCTATTTACGTTTTTGAGCAGTTTGGTGTGTATTGGGTGCATGAAAACTAGGTCATAATTTTTGGAAATTTTCAAACAAAGTTGTCACTTTGTTTTGTGTGTTTTGCATTTTTTGTATGGTCTGATTTGAGATATGTATGTGACTTTAAGTCAATAATCTCAGAGTAGTTTTAAAGTGTATTTCTAAGTTTTATTCAGTATTATATATACACTAGACGTTATAACGCGCTTTGCGCGATACGGTATTAATATTGCATATATTAGGCTTAATTTATAGTTAGGTTCAATGTATTACAATATTAAAGAATGTATTTGTCTTTATATTTATTTTGATGAGATGAATATTACATAACTTTTTGTTCAATGAACTAAATTAATATAAGGTATAATTAATATTAAATTAAATATAATATTATATAAAACATTAAATAATATATTTATTTTTACATTTATTTTGATGCAACGAATGTATCACAGGTATTAGTTAAACAATGTATTTATTTTTACATTTATTTTGATACAGCGAATGTATCACAGCTATTTGTTCGATGAACTAAATTTAATATAAAGTACCATTAATATTAAACTACATATAATATTATATAATACAAATATATATTTCAACCAATTATAGCAAAGAAAAATAATAATAGGACCAATCATATCATGAAAAAATTAAGATTTTNGTCGATTTATTGTCTCTCCCTGACTGTATTTGGAGAGATGGGTCATTTGATTATTAATGTTTATTTTTCTTTTTGGTTGTCACCTATTTTGGTTTGACCCATTTTTTATTTTTATAGCCTGCTTTGTACAGGAACCTTGCTCCTTGTGCCTTTCTTTTCCTTGCGTAATGGAATTCTCATTATCAAAAAAAATAAAAAAATAAAAAAAAATTTCGCATCATGTATAAAATATTGGTAGGAAATAAGTGCACTAAGGTCAAAATGCTAACAAATGTGACTAGACTTTGTTACTATTTTTGTCATAATTCATTTATTGCAGTATTTTTTGTACTAGCTAGCTAGACTTCTGTTTTGAATGTATTCAATTTCATGCATCTTCTAACTCTTATATCTATCAAGAATTCATTGTCAAATATATACACACCGGCTAATTAGTGAAGACTATATAATAACAAAATACAATTTGAAATTAGTCTAAACAAGAACCAAATATTTAAGCAATTATTTTTCAAATAACGACAAGTAATATATATTTTTTCTAATACTAATTAATTTACAATTAAATTAGAAATATATAGTCATTGTGATGGTTTGGTATGTTATAATAACAAAAAAAAAAAATTGAATTTAGTCTAAACAAATTATGTGACTTTAATTAAAAAAAAAAAAGCGAATTTAAGTCATATGGCAGGAGTTGTTATAAAGAAAGAATTTGGAAATGAAATATATAGTCATTATGATGATTTCACGTGTTAGTGAAACCCCGTGTGACTATCACAAATTATGAGACTGTAAGTTAGAGATCATGTGACTAATAATAAAGAAAATAGTGTGGTAATCTTTTGCGAAATTTTTGTTTTGTGAGTGGATATTAGAAAATTGAATCGTGATGACTTGTTGGGAATTCTTTTGTTGGATGTTGTCTTTATAAGTTAGGCACAAAATCTATGTATCAAAATATATGACTGGAAGGCACATATGACGGGAACATATTGAGGAATTCAAACAATGTTTGGTTTTAATATATTTGTTTTATTCGTTTTTAGGGTTGGCATTTATTATTCAACTGAGAAGGTGATAAAGTCCGGCAGGGGAAGATTAACTTTTTCGGGAACATTCGTACTTCCATACAAACTATTAAGAAAAAAAGAAAAAACTGACCGAGCCTTAGCTAAAGGTGCTTTCTAAAACTTGTTTTGGTCATTTCCTAAAGGTGAAAACACTTGCATCACCTGCACAAATAGTCTTATCATTTGTTAATGAGGATGTTAGAAGTTTAGAGCTATAAAGTGCAGGACAAAATATTCTTTGAAGTTTGTGGTATATTGGTCAGGTTTTCCATTTTCGACGTAGCAGTTATTACTAGTTTAATGTACCATAGTGATACCAATGAAAGGTTATGGCAAAAAAGAGGGACGAAACATATAGTCAATGCTTATATTGATGAGCCCGAAAAACTAAAAAGGCAAACCGTGAAGCTTATATTTGATCTAATATCTCCAAAAACTATCGAGGACATGGTGAAGGTTGTTGGAAAGACAGGAGAAAAATAGCAGTTGGTAGTAATTTTAAATTTTAATTTTCTTGAAAAACTATTAACAGTTTTTCTTTTAAACATCGCAGCAGAAAATAATCAGGAGCATTATCAAAAACTCATAATGACATATCAGATATTGTTAATAGAATCATACCTCTTGTAGATTCTTCCGGTCTACAAGAGGTATGATTCTAATAAGCATCAGTCACACAAGAGGTACGACTCCAATCTCTAATTGATCTTCCGACCTATTCTTCTATATAGTCACACAAGAGTGTGGTCTCTATATATTATATGAGAAAAGATCAAGTTTGTGAAGCTCAAGATTCTCACGTGCATAATAAGCCAATAATAAATATACTCATATTGCATAATATTCATATCACACAATTAGTATCAATCTCATTGGAAATTACTCATTCTGATTGTTAAATGATCTGTATTATTGTACTAATGTTTGTGGAAGTGCTCCCATGCAGTGTAAAGGCTCAGTACCCTCAGAAAGAGAGCTTGGTGTGTGAAAGGAACAAAGAATACATTTATGAATAGTAATACTATATGAACGTGCATTAAAATCATATCTGTTGATAACTTGGTCAAATAGTAGTTTTTCGGTAAAATGCATTTTTCACGCTTTTCGGAGCCAAATTCACTGTACGTTTAACACGTCAAATAGCTTTAATTTAATGTTTAGGAATCATTTATAGCATTTTATTTGTTGGCCCCAAGTAAGCACGAGGTGGCAGTCACTGTACTAAATTGGTGTTTAGTTATACTAAGCTAGCTTAGATTAAGCTTAATTGCGTAAAGTTTATCTTGATGCCCTTTAATGATTAGGTATTAGTACTTTGTTTACATTGTTAATTGGAGTCTAATTGACTTATTTTTTTATGTTTAATGATTGGTTGTGGGGTTAGGTTCCACTAGATTACAATAAGATTGGCCATATGGGATTATAGGTCAAAGTATGACTAGTTTTCACCTCCTAAACTAGGTCTCACCATTTTAGTCTATACTTGGGTGTATAGGATGGACCAGCAACGTGGTGAGTATGCTAAGCATGTTCTAGAGCTGGACACATAGAAAGTAAGGTGCAAAATTCCCAAAATACCCCTTAGAACTTAAGTTATGCCATTTCTTAGTCATTAAGTATCACTTTTGACTAAATCTGGTCATTTTCTTCTCCTTTCTCTCCAGCCACGACCTGAGACTCTCCCACTCATTTTTAGACTTCTCTCAGCTTCCCTTAACCATTTCTAATCATTTCCAAGTGGTAGAACTTAATTTGGAGCTCAAGAAATCAAGATAGGACCAAACTAGTCAAGGTAATTCTACTAGTTCTCCTTCCTAGGTTTTGTTTTGTTATTTCAATTCTCTACTTGATACCACTTAAATAATGATTCCTCCAGGTCCTCTTGAGTCCTAAGATCAATTTCTAAGCCTTAGAAATCAGTTTTGTGGAAGAAGAAGGCAAGAGCTTCAACAAAGATTCAAATTAGTCAAGGTGAAGTTTTTGTAGAATTTAGAATTAGTAATTTATTTCTATTATTTTAGCTCTTAAATCAAAGCTTTAAATTGATGAATAAAGGCCCTAGAAAACCTTATATATGGCTGAAAACAAAGAATTTAAGTGGAGGATTAATGTTAGATTTAAAACCCCTAAAGTGTGCTTGTTATGGATTTAAGTGATTTCATGTGTGGTAGATTACATTTTTCTAATTGTAATCTGATTTTTCTAGACTTAGAGTTTATATTTTATGAATCCTATTATTTATTTCACTCTTTTGGTGGCTGGTTATAATGATACACGAGTGTAAAAGTTGTTTTAAACCAAAAGGAATTCAAGCGTAGCTAGAATGTTCTAAATGATCCTTTTTGAGATGTATATGTGGGAATTGGCTTGTGGATTATTATTGCAGGTCTTAAACCATAATTTTAATCATGTGGGAGTGTCCTAAAAATAGGGGAGGTGCTGTCCAAATATTTTTAAAACCAAATGATACCTTTTAGAAGCAATCGGGCTAGTTTTTATGAAAGTAGGTGATGTTTTGGTTCATTTTGTGATTAGATTTCATGACTTTGTAAAAATTGTGATTTATGCTTGTGGTTGCTTTCTTTAGGCATTTTACATTGTAGTAATCATTCTAGTAATGAAATTTATATCAGGTCTTCCACACACCTTGCTACCGAGGATACTGACCCCTTTCTACTATCTTTTCTGTCGGACAGAAGGTAAGTAACGTCACACCTGCAATGTAAGAATTCTATGTTTCTGTGAAATATGTGGATATAGAATTTGTAAATATGTATCTGTTATTCAATTTTGTATGAGACATGAACACGTAGTGTATTTATATTGCCTGACGAGTATTAGTGAATAGGGTGTGGCGGGCCAGCGCCCAAATATGTGATATGGTTCCTTCGGGGACACTCTGGTTCCTTCGGGAACACTCTGGTCCTTTCGGGGACAATATGGTTCCTTCGGGAACACTCTGATGGCGGTATGGGGTGGACCTCTGCAGTACACAGAGGGGTTTGAGATGTATTTGGGACTCGAGACCTCCATACTGCTCATGATATGTTATATGCTATCTGAGTGGCTCAGTATGCGATTCACGGTCTTGTCAGGCAATACAATATACACAGGGATCCCAATCATATGATTATCTGTTATCTGCCATGTGCACTCTGCATCTGCATGCGTTACTTACTGAGTTTCATACTCACTCATATTCTTACATTGCAGAGGGTACTGCTGATATGTGAGATAGAGGAGGAGCACCGACTTTCTGACCGCGGCTTGTGTATATGAGCATTTTGACGCTGTGGTTTCCTGATAAGTCATTTTTGAGTGTGTACATTATGTATATTTTCCTGAGAGGTCCACTATGTGAGTATGTATATATGTATACATCAGACTACGTATAATTATGAGTGAGTAGAATTTCCCTTTTTCTCCCAGAAAGCATAAAAAGTTTAAATTTTCTCCGATTTTGTCAGTTCCAAGTCGAGTGGCTTCTCCCGATCTCACTAAATAATTTTACGAATATCCTCACGTACGTGTGTGGGATCGGAGGACGTCACAAAGTTAGTTTCCGTACTAGATTCACAAAGAAATCAAAGAACAGAAAGATGACAGTTTACTTATCTTTATGAATCTATTCTCTCTTGAAAAACTAACAGAATTTAGTTACAGTTTTTGTCACACCTAAAAGAGGTGTCTAGAGACTCCTATTTATAAACAATAGGAAGGAAGACACAAACAGACAACCTTAGGAGGAGCCACACGCCTACTGCCTTTATGATTATGGCATGTTGCCTCAATTTACACCGACCAAATTCGGCCAGTGCTAGGGAATCTTATTACCTCTTTCATATAATTGACTATCTTAAATTGTCTTTTCTGTAAGTAATTAGCCAATTATTACCTTATTAATTTTTTTCTTGATTTGTTAATATCTAAATAATTAGAATTACTATCCAATTATGTATAGGTTCATTGAATCAAATTAATAATGGGAAATATAATCAATCTATATATGGAATTAACCATATAGAAAAGATTGATAACTTAGTGACCAAGCTTACCAGCTTTATCCGAAAGTTACCAAAACTGGAGCCAATTACCTCCCATTGACTGTGCTACATGGCTATGCCCAGTAATTGGGCCAGGCATGTAGCTTCTTCTGCAGTCCAACCTACTTTAGCCTAATTAATCACTAATTGGTCCAGTCTAGTAACAATGTGACTATTGATGCAAGTTAACCTGGGAAAGTTATGAGATATATACAGTTGACTCCCAAATAATTAAACGGGTCTGTTAATTATTTACTTTCAGTTATATTCTACTAAAGACCTGAAATTGCACTCCAACTGCATGTAACTATATTTTGGAGTAAAGTCTCGTGCCACAATGATTCTTTGCTAAATACCCCTTTGTATAATATCATAAAAATATAATTAAATATTTATTGGTTCTTACTGATTTATCTAATGAACATCAGTCAATATCTCACTGATTAAATCAATGTCGACACACTTAGGCCTAAGATTTCTGATAAAGTACCAAAATCCACCAAGAGATATTATATCATCAAATTCTATATTGCTAGCTGTAATTATATAACTCAACAAATATGTTTTACCATACAACAGAGAATATTGACCTCAATTGATCTCACTTATTTGCAATTCAAATAAAGTCATATTTGAGAATACACAATTACAACTAACTCAAGATTAAGAAGAAAGCTAATAATTGCCTATGAAATTCTTTTCTATTGATATTGTTAATAGAATTTCATTTATGATCCAGTTCAGTATATGTCTCATTACACCAGCTGACTTTAGTTGACCAAGACAAGTCAAACTTTTTCAAAGTCTGCTATAGCATAAATAAAGCCCCAACCTTATTTATATTGATATAAATCTCAATTAATTAATTGTAAATAATTTATATCTTTGTCTTCTGTGAATCTACATCATAATCACAAAGATACATATTAATACAGTTAAATGAACCTTTATTCAAATAACATTATGCACAACTGAGTAATTGAATAATACTTTTATTTCATCAATATGAAAAATGTTCTCATAAAAATAATGCTTTTATGAGTTTCTCCCACTAATTCCAACAAAGGTTGCACTGCTTTATTTTTTGAATAGTGGTCTTTTTATTCATAGCAGAGATGTGCAACTATCAAAGTTCTTCGTAGAACATGTGGACGATTTGGAATCATTCAACAAATATCTATAGGGAAAACTATTATGGGATCAAACGAGCTACTGGCTTTGCCATCGGGCCGAAAACGAAGTGAAGAAGAAGAATAGGGGCGAGAAAGACTATAATCTTTTCGGATCTGATGACTCTTCAAATTCGAGCCTACGAGACTATTCATTTGATTGGACAAATTATGCTAAAAGGGAGAAGAAATTAGATTACATTCCGAGAATTTTGCATTGGACTACTAAGATGTCACCCTTGGCAGCTGTGTTACAACGTTCTATTTTTTCAATCCAAATGTGAGTCATTAAAGTTTTTCTTTAATCAACATGGTTTTACTAAATTTATCTGAATGAATGGAAGCAAAAAAAGGACCAATTTGGTCCACTTAAAAGTGACATATTTTCACACAAAGGGTCATTGAAGGCTTGTAGTTCCAGTGCTAAAGTATACTTATAATATGTATAATATCTGATAACAAATGTCATAGTTTGACAAGTTCACTTTTTATTATAACATAGTACCAAATCTTCTTCCTGAAAGAAGTCAGTAATAACTAAAAGAAAAATATTAAAACTAAAAGAATAGACGGTATAAGTTTTATAACTTTTACTTTCTGGTGTTTCTATTTTTGAAAATTCAGACTCTTTCGTTGGTAAATACCTTATACCATACTTTCAAATGAAAAAAAAGGGAACATTATGTTGTTTTTGCTTTCCATTCCAATTTTGATTAAATTATTACACTCTTGTTAAAACATTTGATTATTTTTTTCCTTGTTTTTCAAATGCTTATATATTGTCTCCACAAGCCAACTGGGACTAGCTCAGTTGGTCCAAGGCTTATGGGAAGTGTGTGTGAGTTTGGGAGAGGTCAGGGTTCGAGCCTTAGTAGAGTGTGTGTATTTTATTTTTCTTTAATTTGTAGTAAGTGGTGTTCATTAGTTAAACCCTACTTTTTTTTTTAAAAAAAAAAATATATATATATATTGTCTCCACACGTGCAATAGGCACGTTCCACCACTAGTATTTGGTAAAAGTGAAGAAGAGAGGAGAGGAAAAAGAAAAAGCAGTTTCACTCTGGGATGGGATCTATGCCCCGAAAAGAAAATTATAGAGGGAAAGAAAAAAGAAAAGAAGGAGAAATGTGTTTTTGCAGGAGGAAAAAGAACGGAAGAAAAATTGGGTCCTTAAGGGCCACAAAATATCCATCATTGGCTTGAAAAATGGACAACATGACGTGCAAATTTGAATCCAAAAACGACAGGGACTGAGGGCCGGCTTTTGGAGAAGGCTTTGCTGTCGTCGAGCTAAATTCGTGGTCGTTTAGACCAGCCCCATTCGAAAAAAAATTATAGGTGGGTGCAGAGCCGAGGAGTGGGCTCCGTAGTCCATCTCCACAACACCTCAAATGCCTCCGTCACTTGGTCCACCACCTTCACTTTCTGCTTCTTCTTCTTCTCTCTTTTGTTCTTCCTCTCCAAACTGCACCATATTATCCTACTCAATTGTCCCTTTCTTTAAGCTCCGAACCTCACTACTCAACCACATTGACTTCTCCCCCAACAACTAACTCACTCCAACTCCAACTCCAACTCCAATGTTTAAAACCCATTCGATGTCAAACCGTCTTGAATTCAATCACCAAAATTATTGGCCCAGTGGAGTGGGACAACAACACCAGGTGGTCACTCGGCGGAATGACAGCTCTCGTCACCGGTGGCACTCGCGGAATCGGGTACAACTCAAACACTTGTCTCTAAATTTGTGTTTATAGATTATTGGAACTAGGAGAAAGAAATTTTGAGACCCTTTTAAGGATATGGAATTGGTTATTGTTTAAGGCATGCTATTGTGGAGGAATTGTTGGGACTCGGGGCCAGAGTCTATACTTGTTCTCTGAATGTTGAGGAACTTGATCGTTGCTTGTTGGGTTAGAAAGATTTGGGGCTTTGAGGTTAGTGAGTCAGTCTGCGATGTGTCAAATGGAGCTCAGAGGGAGGAGCTAATGGAGACTGTCTCCTTTGTCTGTGATGGGAAGCTCAACATTCTTGTATGTTTCCCTATTTCCTTATGTTTCATTGATTATTTATAGGCCATGTTTACCAACCCGTAATAGACTGTAACGGGAATGGTTTCATCCGTTCATGTTGTACTTACACATTTCGGACACAAATTTTGGTAAGCAGAATGCAGCAAAGCTCTCTTTAAACATAGATTGTGTAGTGAATCCAAGTCTAAGTTTATAGTTATTTTGAAAAATTTAGACTAGACTTGTGTGCGTCTGCTATTTAGTGTCTTGAATTCAGTAGAGAAAAAGCACATTCTTATAAAGAGACCCTTTTTTTTTCGAGAACTGCTAACTTAAACTCTGTTAACTCTACTGCAGATAAACAATGTGGGAACAAATATAAGAAAACCGATGGTAGAGTTCACAGCTGAAGAATTTTCCACTCTCATGGCGACCAATTTCGAATCAGTTTTCCATTAATGCCAGCTTGCTCGCATCGGGGAAGGGAAGTGTTGTTTTCATGTCTTCTGTGTCTGGATTTGTCTCACTTTAGTCCATGTCCGACCAGGGAGCAACTGAAGTTGCTAACTCGTCAAAATTGAAATATTCTTTCATGTTTTGATGGGCTGTCAGTCAACCAGGATATTTCATAAACAAGTTGCAACCTTCCTATTCCTTTTTATATTCTCAGGAGCAATCAATCAGCTTACAAGAAATTTGGTTTGTGAGTGGGCAAAAGACAAGGATTAATTCTGTGGCACCTTGGCATCAGAACCGCCATGGTGGAGCAGGTAGCTTAATTCACCTTGCTACTATGACCTTGATTCACTGATTTTGTTGCATCCTAAAATGTGTCATACTAGGACGTTACTATTTTGCTTCACAAGAAAACTAAATCTGTTTCTCTTTACTTCTTCAAACACCTTTACCTTATTTGAGTACAGCTAATTCAGCATTCCAGAACCCGAATTAATTAATACTCAGGACATGCCTGAAATAGAAGTAGAGGAAGAAACTTATTAAAACAACGCAATAGCCAAAATAAGGTGTCTCTGCCGTGGTAGAGCAGCAGACTGGGGTCTTCTTTGTTACCTCTTAAGACATTGAAATTTTCTTGTGTAGAGATCTTCTGTAGATTTTTCTTCGGTTAATGACTTTGTGTTTATCATAGGTTCTCAGTAACAAAGAATACGTAGAAGAGGTGTATGCAAGAACTCGTCTTAAGCGGCTAGGAGATCCAACAGAGGTGTCTTCTGTGGTGGCATTCCTTTGCTTACCTTCATCATCCTACATTACTGGCCAGGTTATTTGTGTAGATGGGGGCATGTCTGTCAACGGGTTTTACCCGAGCCATGACTCGAAGCCTTGATGTACAAGGCTTTTACAAAACATCGTCATGTTCTCTCTTTCTCCCTCTCAAAAAATCCCACAGGCAATGAAAGGCAGTCTGAAATTGAAAGTTCAACAATGGAAGAAGTTGAAAGTTCTACCAGAGAAAATCTTTTTAGCTCTGGGGGTTCGCTCTAGTCCTCGTTGTAAATTGTAATGTTTTCTGTCTTTTCTCTTTTTTGAAATGTATGCCATTTTCTTCTGTCTTTACTACTGTTGGGGTTATGGGATATAAAGCCATTTCAAAACTGTATCCGATACTCGAAAGCCATGATATAATTGATGAAGTCTGATATAGCAGTTCTGAAACACGTTTTTTTTTTTTTTTTTTTTTTTTTTTTTGAATAAGCAAAGACTAAATCTGAAACTGGTTATGAAAAGTGAATGTCGCTTGTTGAATTTATGGATTTAGTTAATCACAGATCATAATCAAGGGGAAGGACTAAGGATTTCTTTCATTTTTACTCTTAGTGGCAGAGCAAAACGTTTCTAGAACAAACATATTATATATTAGTAAATTGGCAATATACTGTTTTTCATTTGCGACATGCAGAGTTTGTGGACGAGGGTGACAATTTTGGAATAATTATGATTATAATAAATCGTTCCTGGAAAAGCAGGGAGCTCCAATTTCTGCGGTTAAATCATTTTTTTTTTCCTGTCTTAAAAATATTAACATTGTACGTTTTGTTTTTACTTTGAATATTTGACCGTCTTCCGATCATTTTCTCTTAGGTTGTTGGAAGTATTAAAAAAAAAAAAAAAAACTCCACTTTTTGATATGAATTCTAGATTCCGTTTAGTTCCATCACATCGAACATAATAAGTCTAAAGTTGCTGGGGTAAGAATATGTCAACATCCACTGAAAGCCTTGCACAAGTCTTATACTAAGCAAAAATGAATTGTACTATTTTTCTCAAACCAAAAACGGGTCTCACACAGTCTAGTCTATGTTTTTGCACTCTGTTGCCTTCCATCAACTTCTCGTCTCAGGATCATATAGGATACTAGTTTTCTATCTAAATGTCCTAATAAGAATATATTTACTTTACAATGCTTGTAGAAATATAGGAAACCTAATTACGGATCATTATATTGAATCATATATTTCGTGTCATCTTAATAACTTTTCCTGAATAGCATATGGAAGACAATTATTATTGTTGGTTCTATATTGACGATTAGAGAAATGCTAATAACAGTCGCTTTTTCAACTTCTTTCTCATATGCTTAAGTTCATTGACTGATACGTAGATAAAATGAGTGATAATGTTGTAAATAATGAAAAAACTAATTGTATTCTTGCCTAAAAATTTCTGCTCTCAAGTTTTGCTTTCGCTCCAGTCCTTGTTATTATGTTTACTTTGTCATTTTCCTAATTTAAAATGCATATTGCTTTTCTCCTATCTTTGCTAGTATCGGACTTATGAAGAAAAACCATTTTCTGATCCAAGCCATGATATCATTATTGATGAATACTAAGAAAGTAAATCTCAAACACGTCTTTTTCAATCTTGTCTTTCCTTGGAACATCTGCCATTTTCCAATCATTTTCTCTTGTGGCTGTCTGAACCAGAGGACAATGTTTCCTTAAAAAAGTGACAAGATTTCGTATTTAACTTCCCAAGCCCTTCTTCAAGATCATGATCTTGTAATCGTCTGCCACAAATATCCATATACTCCTCAAAGAAATCTAGTAATTATAAATATATAAACCATTTGAGCCACATAAATTAGTAGGATATTTTGTAATAATAATGATAATCCAGTCTTATGTATTAAGCCCCTTGAGCAACTTGACCAAGTAGGAGTGTAATAATAGTATTTGTGGAAGTGGGATTTGAAAAAGAGCATGGCTAGTCAGGCAGATACTCGGTATAGCAGAAAACAAAGATGGTCTCGTCAGGGAATGATCGCTCTTGTAACTGGTGGAACCAAATGAATAGGGTTCAATCTCTCTCTTCTTCTTATTTCATTCGTTTATATTTCGAAGTTTATGATCGGCAAAGAGAAAAGAGAGATAGAAGCAGAGGCTATCAAAGTAATTAGAGCCTTTTTTATTTTAATTTTGTTTTGTTGTTACTGCTAAAGTGTGCGTTTCGACGCTTTATCTAATTTTGTGATTTTTCTCGTGGCTATTCCAAGCAAACTTCCAAGCAAACTTTAATAACAAATATGATGAGTTCAAGAAGGGTGGGGTGGCAAGATCATAGGTTCCAAATGTCCAGAGTTTTGGTTGTTTATTTACTTAGAATTCCTCTAAATTTTTTTCCCCATAGTTTTTTTGAGATAAACTGCTTGTGTCTGAATTAAATGTTCTTCATTGCTGATTTAGTTGTTTTGGTCACACCTGAAAGCTGAAAATGATTCATTTCATTGAAGTTTTGGTCGCTTTGAATTTTTTTTGTTCTCTAGTATTCTCTATTAATCAAGAATCTATGACCTATAACTTTGTCGTTTGCCACTGCGGAAGAAAGAAATATTATATATATATATATACATATATATATACACATATATATATGGTTGCCAATCTAGTAGGTATTTTTTTTTTTAACCTATGTGTAGGTTTTTTTTTTTAGCCTTTGGATATAATGATATGCATAAAAGACATGCATCATTAATGATATTTCTCTCTCTTATTTTTTAATATAAAAAAAATATACAAAAAAAATTTTTATTGACCAAATTGATACATATGCATAGGTTAAAAAAAAAAAATACCTACTAGATGGGTACCCTATATATATATATATATATATATGATGCTTAAAAGGAAATGAGTGTACCAAGTAGTTCCATTATCTAGTTCATTTATATGGCCTCAACTAAAAGTCCATTCTGTCTAAAATCATTTTTTTAAGTTCATTTGTATAATTTTTTTTTGCTTTTTCTCAAAACTCATTTCTTATTTGGTCTTCAATAGGTCAATAGTGAATATTTCAAATTTAAATATTTTCTATTAAATATAATATGGTTGGAAAGCTAAACTAATTATGTTTTCTTTTCTTGAAACTATGGTTTTAGTAATAGTGGTAACCAAAAAAAGATTTCAATAACCAAACTTGTAATGACAACTAGAAATTATTTCCAAATTAGTAATGGTAACTAGAAATCATAAACCCATATAGAGGATGGAAATCAGTAGCCAAAGTGGTAACTAGAAACTAGTAACCAAAAATAAAAAAACTAGTAACCAAAATGAATGTGGTAACTAAATATTGGAAACTAGAAAACAATAACCAAAGTAGTAACTAGAAACTAGTAACTAAATTGGTATTATTTAACTAGTAACCAATAATTAAAATGGTTAACGGAAACTAGTCTTGTAACTAGTAATCGATAACTAAACTAGTAACTAGTAACCATATTGGTTAAATCTAGTTATGATTACAAAACCTGTAATAAGTATCAAGGGAAACTAATAATTAGTATCTAAGGTATCTTGTCATCAAATTTGGTTACTGGTAACTAGTAACCTATGAGGAATTGGTAACCAATAACCAGATTGGTTTGGTGACTTTGGATAACCAATTTAGTTAATAATCTAGTTATCAACCATAAGACTAGAAATTGATATCCAGTTTCGAAATTGGTAATTAGTAACCATATTGGTTAAATCTATTTACCATTCACAAGGCCTATAAGTATCTAGAGAAACTGATAACTAGCATCCAGGGTATCCGGTAACCAAATTGGTTATTGTATGTATGTGTGCCATTTTTTTTTTTTTGAAATTAGTAACTAATCTTGTAATTAGTAATCAGAAGCTAAATTAATAACTTATTATTAACAAAAATGGAGACTATTAATCTTATAACTGGCCACCAGTTTAGAAACTAGTATCTAGATTGGTTACTTGTAACGAATAACTAATTTGGTGATCTATATAATGTTGGTAACTAATAACTAGATTGATGACTGGTAAATAGTAACTAGATTGATTACGATAATTAGTAACCAAGGACTAGTCACAAGACCGATAATAGTAATCGGTAACCAAATTTTTCGGTGTGTGTGTGTGTGTGTTTTTTTTTTTTTAATTTTATTTTACAACAGTTACTAATCTTATAATTAATAATCAGTGTTCTAAATAGTAACTTACTAGTAACCAGATTCGTTATTGGCCACCAGTACACAGTCACTAATCTTGTAACTTGCTAGTAGTTTGGTAACTTATGTGAAATTAGAAACTAGCTAGTAACTAATAACAAATAATTTATCTGATAGTAATTAATAGTTAGATTGTTCTTGTATAGAAACCACTAACTGGATTGATAAATAGTAAATAGATTAGTTCTAATTAAACTTATAACTGGTAACGACTAATCACCAATATTGTAACTAGTCACTAATTTTGAAACCAGTTACTATGTTGGTTACTAAGTGGCCACTAGTTTGAAAACTAGTAACTAAATTAATTAATGGTAACTAATAACTTAGGTGAATCTTATCAAGAAAAAAAAAACATCTAAGTGATTACTTTAAATTATCACGTACTCATTTTCTAACCGTTTCTCAATTTTTATGATAATAATAATAATAATATAAAAATTCACACAAAATCCAACAAATAGGAAAAAAAATATATCTTCTTCTTAAAAAATAAAATTATGAAAAATAATTAAAAGGAAAAAAGGGAAACAAATACAAGAAAGGAAAAACTAAAATATAGAAAAGTTTCAAACAGTTACTCAATTTTTATAAAAAATAATAATAATAATAGAAAATTTCACATGAAAGAAAAAATATATTGTATATCTTATTCTGAAGAAAACAAAATTATAAATATGAATTAAAAGGAATAAAACGAAAAAAAGGAAAAAAAAATAAAACAAAAGAAAAGCTAAAATATGGAAAAAGGTTTCACACGAAAGAAAAAAAAAATTATATATCTTATTCTAGAGAAAACAAAATTATAAAAATGTATTAAAAGGAATAAAACGGAAAAAAGGAAAAAAAAATAAAAGAAAAGAAAAGCTAAAATATGGAAAAAAAAAAAAGAGAGTTACATGTAGTTTGAACCGTGCACCACAAATCATTAATAGGAGATGTTATGTTGTGTACCAACTTAAAGGTTTTATTCCCTCTCATGCTTTTTAATATATAAACTATTTTTAAAATAGAGATGCCTTTGTTTACGACATTACCTTTACGTCTTTAGCTTTGTCACTTTTTTCAAAAATACTAATTCCGAGCTGTATGAAAGTTTAGTTCTTTTCCTATACCATGTATGCGTAATTGTTTTAATTTTTAAATGTAAAAGCCAAAAAAACCCACTATTTTTCTTCTCTCGATTCCATTTCCCAATTTCACTCATAAATGGTGAGAATTCGTTTTCGAAAAAAAAAAAAAAAGAAGACGAAGAAGTAAAAGATGTTCAAAATGATGACTAAATTAACAACGATAAAATAATGACATCTTGTTATGACACACTCAGGAATGACTTGTTTGAAATAATGGTCACTAAAATAATGACCACTCATCTGAGAATGCTACATTGGCAAATTCAACCTCCACAATAGGTCATTATCATGTCGTTTAGAAACTTATGACTAGTGGTTAGTGAATATTTTGTACATCATTTTTAAAAATCTTAAAAAAAGGATTAAAGTCATAAGAGCTCCCTGAACTTTCTTCTCTCACCCCCAAACTTTATATTCTACTACTAATAGTCCCTGAATTTTTTCCATCCATCCAAATATGTAACTCTATTAATTAAAATTGAAGAGCAAATTAGTACTATCACCAATAAAAATTTTGATTTATCACATTTAGTCCCTAAACATTCTTAGTTGATAAAATAAAAATTGTCTACAGTAGAACAAACTTTATCAACTACAACCTGATTTGAGAATTATTTTTTCTTAACAAAAAAAAAAAAAAACAACTTCTTTCGTTTTTTTTTTCCATTTTTTATGCCTTTATACCGTCTACGTTTATAGCATGAAAGTACACATATTTTACATTGACAGATGGCTTCAAACAATGAATCTCAAAATAAAGCTGAGGCAGATTATCTCTCTAATCTCCAACATAAATAAAAGAGTGGGTCCCTTTCCACAAAAAAAAAAACAGTGGGCGAATATCTTTGAGCCCGTTTGATTCGCTTATTTGAATGTGTGTATTTGAATGGAAATTGTAGAATGTGTTATAATTAGAATGCGAGACATTTGAATAGAAAAAATAGTGGAATGTGTGGGCCCGTTTGGTTCGCCTATTTGAATGTGTATATTTGAATAGAAATTGTGAAATGTGTTATAATTGGAATGAGAGACATTTGAATGGAAAAAATAGTAGAATGTATTGTAATTGGAGCATTGGAATGGACCATTCAAAAACACTTCCCCCCTTCCATTCTCATTCAAGACACAAAAAAAAACCATTCCAATGGTTAACTTTTTGGATGGACCATTTGAATGGAAAAATTGAATTGTTGAAACAAACACACATTCTAAAAGATCATTTGAATGGAAAAACTGAATTGTTGAAACAAACACACATTCAAATAGATTTTCCATTCCAATGGAATAGAATGGTTGAAACAAACGGGGCCATTGTAATTAGAATGGGAGCATTGGAATGGACCATTCAAAAATATTTCTCCCCCTCCATTCTTATTCAAGATACAAAAAAACCATTCCAATAGTTAACTTTTCGGATGGACCATTTAAATGGAAAATCTGAATTGTTGAAATAAACACACATTCTAAAAGATCATTTGAATGGAAAAACTAAATTGTTAAAATAAACACAAATTTAAATAAATTTTCCATTCCAATAGAATAGAATGGTTGAAACAAACATAGCCTTTGATTTTCGTCATGTATCTTGGCGTTTAGTGTTTCATGGTTCATCTATTTTGTCCTGTTTTTGTTGTGCTTTTTTTTCCTTTTGCTTTTCCTTTAACTTTTCCTTTTCCTCTTCTCTGTGTCTTTTGCCTGCGTTGCTTTTCTGCAGAATCTTTACTTTTGCTTTTACTTTATTATCTCTGCAAAATCATTTACTTTCAGAATCGTTTACTCTCAGATTACAAGCCAAAACGATATCTTCATAATTATAGTTATAAGTTGAAGACGGCCTCTTCTTCATTCTTCTCTTGGCCAACTGGTTTAACAGTTCGACGGAAAGCAATCTGCACAAAGGAAGGGAAAAGCCACTCACTCAAACTAAGGTTCATCAACCATCAAATTGATTCCATTGTTTCAGCCAATCTAGTTCTTTTCCAATTAATATTCCTACCCTCTGTGGATATTTATGAATGCCATTTTTAATTTATTTTAGAGATAAGACTTATAAGTTTTGTTTGTTGCATGTTCAATTTTCGTGGTTTTGGATGTGTGTACAGTGTTCAAAAGTTTCGGGTCCTACTTTTTATCAGTAAATTGGTCGATTGATCTGGTTTCAAAGCCATTTTAGCTTTGTCAGGTATGAGTTATGTATACTTTAACCAAAATTTCTTCCCTAAAAAAAGAAAAAAAAGGCCATTCTAAGAACACACGTGAACGCTGCTTTTCACATGTGATTTCACGGATATTTCTAAAGGAAAATTCAAAAAGAACCAACGCATTATAAATATAACAAGTTTGGGGAGTTAAGTGCTAAAAATAAAATAAAAATAAAATAAAACGAGAGTGATATGGTGGGGAAAGGTTAAGAGTACTCGACGTGATATAGACCCGAGGATAAAATAAAGATAAAGATAACATATATGTGTGAGTTGGAGTCAAGGGTTATGTTATTTTTTGTTAAATTTGTGGTAAAGGATTAATTTTTTAGTTTTTATTTAGATATTTAAAAAAAATTTCTTCTTTTTTGTTTTGACAAAATACCTACCCCTTTACCTATATTTGCAATTGTCGTTTCGCATTAATGGGGGGCAAAGAAAGGTGGTTTCCCAATATCACCGTTCTTGACGAGGCCAGGGCTAAGCCACCGCCAAAGGAAACCGTGTTTGTGTAGGACACGGACACCCCTAACCTAAATTTATATCCTTTTTAGAATAGCTTTCAAAGATCTTAAAAGTTTAGATGAATTGTCAAAAAAAAATTTTTTAATTAAAAATTTTTTTCAATAAAATATGAACAAATATGGACTATTAATTTTATTAATTTTTATAGGAAGATTTTCTGAAATTTTTACTTCCGGAAATAAAAATTATCCCAAACTCGTACAAACAGAACATATTATTGTTGGTGGTGAGTTTGAGAAGATTCGGTTAGTCTTTTTTTTTTTTTTTTCCCCTCTTTTTAAAAAGGAATTAAGTTAGTCTCTTCTAGTTTAGTTTAGTTTAGTTTAGTGTTGAGTTCGAGTAAATATGACTGACTATGATACTTGAGCGCGCGGCCGCCGCTTAGGAAGAAGTTAAAGACGGAAGCAACAACCTCGATTGAAACATCCAGATATATTCCGGACGATCTTCTTCACGAGATTATGATACGGCTCCCTAATCTGGGATCCACTATCCGATGTAGCGTTGTCTGCAAGAGGTGGCTCTCCGTTGTTTCTCGCTCCGATTTTGTTCCCACTTTGATGGACCGTCTCCGTTCAAAGGTACCGTTAAGGCTTCTCTTAGGAGACAAGTTTAGTTTCGGAGACGACTTTATTTTCTTCGGGAACCCAAATCCAGATTACGCAAGGCCAAGGCTCGTGTCTCCCTGTTGCTAGTGCTGCACATTCTTTCCCCTGCTGCTTCAAGAATTTGTCAATGCCCGATTCGACTTTATTAGCCGTACGACTCGGGTTGTTCAGGGGGCGGCCACGGCTTTCACACTTGTTTAGGGAGGTTGATACTCAACATCTTTATTTGAAAGTTTGGGACTTGGAAGTATAACAGTGATGATATTGGTGATGCTACGGGCTCTTTTCCTTTGGTGCACCGAGTTAAAATCGTAGCTGAAGACATCATAAACTCCATGTTTGTGTCTGTGCTTGCTTTCCATCCGAGCCACAACAATCAGATTTTTATGCTTCGGAACCGCACTCTTTACGTGTACGACATGGAGACAAACAAGCAAGTGAAGGTCGCCGACTTTGATTCTGACAAGGTGTCCGACTTACGTATCTTCCCTTTTCAACATCTGACCTGGCCAATTACACTCATTTAGAGCTGTTTATGTCAGTTTATTGTTTTTTTAACACTTTTTTTTTTTTCCAGTTATATTTGTTCAATAGTTTCTATCGTTTATCTTCTTTTTGCATTTTACATAATTCCAAACTTTTGAAGTGTAACCCACTCGTTTTATCTATCTTAATTAATATATGAAGGAAGGTGTTTCTCAATTCCTACGCTTGACTTGAGTACTGTTTGTATATGCACCTTATGCTCTGATCGACTCTCCCAACACCCCTTTGACCAGTCGCAATGCCGGTCAATGATTTGGCATGTGGTAAGCAAGAAAATTGATTCTTTTCAAAATATGAATGTATCTTGTTTGGTTTATCTTTAATTTGTGTGCTTGCCTGAAACAATTCTACTGATAGATAGGTAGTTGATCATTTCTAGAAGTTTTGAAAGAACTCAGGCTTTGCTTTTCCTTGGATGGCTATATGGTTTTTGATTGTGTTTTATATATAACATGATCATCTGGGTTACCCTTATATTTCAGTTCTAGGAAAATCAATAATTATCAAAAATATGAACTAGGTTGAAAAGCATGCACAGGTGCTACTGCAGATAAATCTGTGCATAGGCCCCATAGGAGGTCGCTAGTTTGTGTTTTTAAAAGGCATTTCGTATGCAATAATCTGGTGTTGGGGATGGGGATGAGAATCATATGAAGGGGAAACTGATGGAGTTGAAATTTGAATTTGCAGATTGTGATATATGGTGCGTCAATCTTCCCTCTTACCTATTTTTTCTTTTTGACTTTAAGAGTTCTGCAGGTTTGATATTTTAAACTTGTTTTCCATTTTTAAGACTCTTGTTTGATGTATTCATATTCATATTCTTTTATTTGTATTATACATTCAGAGAGCCCTCCTTGTTTAGCCAATTCCCACCTACAGAGTCTTGCTGAGGCAGAAACACAAGCACTCTGGGCACCTCTATGTGCCCCACCCAAGGCACAACAAGCCAACACTTGGCCAGACACGCGCACTCATTTTTGCACAGTGCCAGCTATGAATGAAAGAAAGATGTCTCAAGTAATTTAACAGCATTTTTTTCCCTTGAATCTAATGACTCTTGTATAAACATCATAAAGATTTCAAGATTAGGAAGATGGCTGCGAATACGCATATAAATGTAACTGTATGCACCTTTGAACTAAATAAGTACTTGATGACTTACCCCTAAGCACATTAGAATAATAGAAGCCATATCACATACATGCTGAGCTTATATTAAGCTTCTGAAAATTGGTCTACTCAAGCCCAAGCTAGTAAAACTCTTGATTTAAAGTTTAAAACCTCAAGCTGTATTGGCTTGGGTGATTTGATTTGTAATTTATCATAATGAACCATTAGAAAAATGATGAGATATAGAAAGATTTGGTTGAAAGACACAAAAAGGATTTTTGCAGATAGTTTTAAAAATGAAGTCTTTCTATATACTATTCATATATACTATTCATACATATATATATATATATACACGCATATACATATAGTTGTGGATCTCTTATTGAAAGGAGTTCAGAAATTTTGGTTTATATTTGACTTTGTTGGATTAGAGGAGAGACTTACTGTAATTTTTTAGCACAGTTTATCTTTGATTTTTCTACTTTCTTATTTCTATTAATAATTTTCAATTTTTTTTGAAAAAGAAAAAGGATTCACTATGGGATTTGAGAAATATAATTATGCTCTCTATGGTGATCATGTTTCTTATTTTCTTTTGTTTCTGGAAAACTAACATGTCTCATACATCTTGAGTTCCTAACACACTAATGAGAAAAACAAATTTGGGACTACTTCATCACATGACATGTTCTCTAGGTGAACCATTTTTAAAAATAACAAAAAACAACAATATTAAGAAACAGAAGAATTTTATCAAAAGAAAAGATCAACGAAGAAATATAAAGTAAAAATAAGAAAAAGGGCAGAGATTCATCAGCATGAACATCTTAGAAACAATTATAATACTTTCTATCCTGCATAGTCTAAATTAGAATCTACATAATTTAAACGAAAAATAGAATAAAATAAGTTGTATAACTAGTACTTACAAGCTTATTCTCTTGAAGAGTTTCTTCAAGAACTATCTTGAAAAAGTGCGGAGTTGAAGCCGAAAGCGCCATTGGCTGCTGTGTCTTTCCCCTGCCACTACTACAGGCGATTGATCCTTGCTTTGAGTTGTTTCACTTCCCTGCTCTGGTTCCAAAACTATGGCTTCTTCCTCTGAGAGCCAAGACTCTCTAAACAAGTCTGAAAACCCTCTCTCACTGTAAACAGAGAACCCTTTCTTTCCCACCTCACTTTTCTGGCTAGCATCACGGGAAAGAGTCCCAGAAGCCATCAATGAAGGTTACTGAAACTGGCAAAGTCGTAGCTGGCACTATGCAAAAATAAGCCATTAATGAATGTTACAGAAACTTGCAAAGCAGCACATTCCGAAAAAGTTTGAGGGGAAATATGGAGAAACACTATCCGAAGATGTATTTGTCAAGCTTCCATGTGGTTCAGAATGGAAAATGAGGTTGGCAAAATATGATGACTATCTTTGGTTACAAGAGGGTTGGCCAGAATTACTACACCTTAAAAAGAGGTCACTTGCTAGTTTTTAGATATGAAGGTAATTCAGTGTTTAATGCTGTCATATTTGATAAAAGCACTGTGGAGATAGATTATCCCATTACTCCAATTAAGTTTGGTGAGCCTGACAGTGGTGAGGAACATTGAGGATCCAAAGGAAAGGAAACCGGAGAAAAAGATTTGGATGATATCTCGGAAGATTTTTCATTTTCCTCAGGAAAGCAGTCTCCATTACCAAGTTCTTGGCATCATAACAGGAAAATGATTCAGTGGTGAGACTTCAAGGAGAAATGGAAGTTCTTACGTCTCACAGCCAAAAATGAAAGGTGTGCAATATATTTTTTAAAAATTTCATAGTATTTTTTTATTGAATTCAGATAAGTTCTGAATCTGACGATGAAACTCCTATCTTTGGTTATCCTGATTTTACCACAGAACAAGCTGCTGGAGGCATTTCTACCACTCAGACCTGTCCAAAACAAGAAGCAGTGCGAAGGCGACGACCAGTAACTAGTTATGAAAAAGCTTTAAATCTTGAAAGAGCTTGCTTTAAATCTGACAATCCTTTTTTAAAAGTGATTATGCAACCAAAGTTTACTCATACAAATTCATATTTGGTAAGTTTGGGAAATATATTTTTCTTAATGGAGCAGAGAATGTTATTACCTACTTGTTTCCATCTTCTCTTCAACTAGTTATGGCAGCCTGTAACATTCAAGTTTGCTAAGAGAAACATTAAAAAGAATCGAAGTGACGTGATTCTTGAACTTCTGGATGGTAGATTTTTGTCTGCCGAATGCAAAATCAGGAACCTCGATGATCCTGCCTAAATCAGCTGGACTCTATAGTGGTTGGTCTGCATTTGCAGTGGAAAATAATTTGGGAGTAGGCGACGTTTGCATCTTTGAGCTTGTCACTACAACTGAAAAAAATTCGTTTCGAGTTTTCATTGAGAGACTAGCTAATGATGAGTATCATCAGGTTCGTGATGATAATGAAAAGTAATCAGTTATAGTTGGGATTTTTATGACCTTTGTCACTGTTTTGCTTATACTGAAATATAAGCTTCTTTGAAATATAAAAGGTTATGGCACAGTCGTTATAGGCATCTAATATTTTCCATAAAGACCAGCTTAAAATGGAAAATTGTTCCGGTTGACATCCCCAACCGGGCACCAATATATGCTCATTAAATAGACGTGCAATTGAGCCCCAACTGCTAGGCGGGTATGTTGGCTAAGCTAACATGTGCCACAGATTCCTGAAGCCTTGTGTCTGCCCTTGGGTCTTGCTACGATGCCCACACCACTCCATGGTCAGTATGTACATTTCCCATGTGCAAGAATCTCTAGATACCACCCACAACCGCTCTGGAACTCCCGCAACTGCCTCACGCACCGGTGCATGCCAAGTTTCCTTGGCTCCTATGTTACCCAACAGCATCTTGTGCCTTGCACAGGCGTACACGTGCTAAGTAATTGTCCTGCACACTTTTGTGCACAGCCTGCGCCATGTTGCCTGAAGCTGCATGGCGCATGCATCCACTCGCATCATATGTGCCTAAGCCCACTGGACCTCCGCCTACGCCAAGCTCCCTTATTCCTCAATGGGGGCAAGCTAGGCCTAGCACCTATGCCTTGCCCTGTGCCTTAGCACGCTTTGGTTCAACCATTTTCTGCCATGCATGCTACCTCATGCCATGGTGCCTCTTGCCATGTGTCATGATTGAGCCCTACACCCACCTTGACCTGCCTTGGTGCCTCCTGCCACTAAGCCCGTGTCATGACAGTATGCACCTAGGGTCTCTAACAGAGTAGTTTAGCTAGTCGTAATGTAGTTAGACATTTTGTCTTTTCTTTTTATTTTATTTATTTATTTATTTTTATTTTTGTTCCATGCCTTTGTTATTTATTCTCAGTTACACGAAGAAACTTTGATAGAACATCATGTGTCCTCATCTGTGCGCTAATAAGCAATAAGAGAATATTTATGGCTACATGACATTGTTGAAAGACTTGAATAATAATAATATTTAAAAAAAATAATAACATAGCTAAACACTTGCGGGAGCCTTGTTCTTTGAGCTTTCAATTTGCTTGTTCTTCTTACAAATTAACTTGAAAGCAACGACTGTAATAAGCAGCAGACGTCCCAAAAGAACCTATGACAAATTCACCACAGTAGTCGAACATGATAGTAGTCGAACATGATGGGAAAAGTAAATATGACAAAAGAATATATTCATGCTTTAGTCATTAGTTAAACACAGAAAACCGGGTCTTAGTCTAATAGAAACTGTAAGCCTTGACGATGACAAGCAAAGTGCTCACCCTTGTCAAGAATGTTGGGTGAGCAGGTCCTATTGCCGTTTTGGAATGCAACACTCTTATCAGATAATAACCCAAAGCATAGTTCCTAATAGATTCATAGAAGCCCTAACTTTTGTTGTATCAGGCACAGACACTCGAATGTAACAGTTCAAGAGACCAAAATCTTCGTATAAGAAATTCATAAATGCTTAATGGAATATGACAACTAAGGGTTTATAAGTAATTACCTTCATTAAAGTGCTTATGAAACTGGGAAAAAAAAAGGGCAAAAAAAAAAAGGCTAGAACAGATTCCCGATCAAGTATTAAAATCAGAACCCACGTTTTTCTCCAAAACCTTGTAATATCCCTCTTCAAAATGTCGATCATTCAGTTTAGGTGAATAACGATATTGATCTACCTGTGTGATACACAGGTTTGTTATAAATGAGAGTGCTTACGTAGAGAAAAGAACAGAAAACTTCTAAGGTTCATCATGGAAATTCTTAACTGAATCTACAAGATTACTACACATTGCTTAGTCATTGCCGCACCAGTAGTCAATAAAAGCCTAAACATATAAGCAAATTCCATAAGATAATACATCAAACTCAAGCATGACGAGGTGAACAACAAGAAAAGAAAGAGCCAGTGGAGAAATTTGAATACACTACAGATATGTAAACAGAACAAAACAAGGACATACAATAGAGCAGGATTTCACCTTGGGCAGTTGGTCAATAGTCAATCAAAGTGATTCCAAGTTCATCATTGGTGGCCCTTCACACCATTTACCTCAAAGAATCTGTTTGATTGCAATTCACTTGGTTTCAATCCAGTACGATACCTCTCTTTTGAGCTTCTCATATGCATCACAGAGTCTATTTTTTGAAATGAGAAACCATATGTATTTTCTAATATATCAGCCCATTTATAGTAGCATGGATCAAAAAGAGAGCACCAAAAATTCAAGAAAATCATCAAATTGCTCAACTAATTATAGCAAAAGAAACAAAAATCAAAACACACGAGAAAAGTTTTTGCTGACATATCTCTGGGAGATACAACAAAGTAATGAAGTTGATAGAGACTTACTGAAGAAAGTCCAAAGCAATTTACTGAATCCTTAAGTGCATTGAGCATACTCTAACCATCAAACTCCCTTGGCAAAGCTGCAATATCTTGCTAAGATAAAAATGAAATGAACCAATGGAAAAATACACAAATGACAATTTAGAATAATGATAGAGAAATCTGGTCTTAGTGCACTTTTTCTCTTCTTTTTTTTTTTCCCTTTTATTTATTACTTTAGACACATTTAAGCACAATCATGCACAACTTTGAGCTTTGATTGTTGATAAGTTGTTTCACTCTGTAGTCACTCATGCAAGAAAAAACGTGAAGGTAAGCGAAACAATGAAAATTTTCATTTGCCCACACAAGAATTTCTTTAATTCTTTTCACTGAGGCATTTTTGACAAACACCTTTACCTGTTTTGGATGAAGTAGTTGCAGGATTACCATCAAGACTTGTGACGCCCCAGCTTGAAATTTCTATACACTAAAAAAAGAGAATAAAGGCTCTCTCTTCTCTTTTATTAGTTTAATCGGTGTCTTGAGTACAAGATAATCTGCACTGTATACACAAATAAACAAGCACAGTGATTTAGAAAAATAGGAAACTTTACCATCCCATTTTTTGCATGTATATATAAAGAAGAAACAACGACCCAATCTAACAAGCATTCAAAAGGAATAGGAAAATCATGAAATCAAAATTTCCACAGGGAAAGTTCAACATGCAGAAAATAAAACTTCTAAATTCTCATCTCCTAAATAAATCAATATAAACAGTTATAAATTATCCGCACAGCGATGGAAAATAAATTGGAAAACTAACCACAACGAACCTTAAGTGTGGCCAAACTCAAAAGGGTTGTGAGGAGCTGGACTCGTTTTCGCTCAAACTCAACAAATGTGTAGCATATTCCATCTCCAAAAACCTATGTGCCAGCTATTGTAAGAGAAGAAAAAACAACGGGAAACCAGCAAAGAGCTTTCTATAGGTCTGTGAGTGAGTGTGAAATGTGAAGAAGAGGAAGAACAAGAAAAGAAAGTAAGTGGTTACTCTTCCAATTCACAGAAAGGAATTACATAACAAATTAATCAAATCCAGGGATGAAGAACAAGTCTAGAGCACACAGAAATGAGGGCCACATAAAAAAAATAAAAAATAAACAAATAAACAAATTGCAGCACCTTTACAACACAAGTGGAAATGTTGTCAACATTGAACTCATGCAAATATTGTTTAACAGTGGAGTCTTCCGTTTAAACCAAAGCTGTGGTGCCAATTCCCAATTACAAGTGAGACTATCACATTACATTAGTCAGCAACTACAGCAAAGTATTAGCTTATATTACACCATCAGGTACGCCATAGTCAACAACTACAAATTGAAAGCATAAGCATAAAAATTAAACTTAACAATTGGCGAGATTAGCTATATAGTCAATCCTTTGAATAGGACTCCCATCTGATGTGTCTCTTTCCAATTAAAGCATATAAAAAGCAACGCCTCTCCGCCAGTTGAGCTAATTTCCTCCATTGACTGAAACCAAACTCTTTGTATAGAAACTACCTACACAACTAAATGGTGACACCCCATGAATGCAAAGGTTCTTAAGCTTGTGTGTAACCACGTTGAAGGACACCATTGTTGTGTCTACATCTGCTAGAGAGGCCATGAGAAGCTCATCTTTTTTCAAAAACATTATTGGGTGGTATAAGCAGCAGCTTATGGTGCTAATTGTAAGATGTTTGGTCCAAGAAGCCTCAACAGCACCATGATAGTCATCCATCACCCATATTTCAATAGACATAACTCCTCCTGAGATAAGCAAGGCAATTGATTCATTCCATAAGGCAAGGGTCTTATAAGTCCTCGAACACACATTTTCCGGCTTGACATTATGTGGTGCTGGGAGTGGAATGCTGTGAAATTCATCACTAGACATGTCAAAACAAAGGATTCGATTTGGCATCGATACATACCAGTAAAAAATTCCTTTGCAGCACAATCCTATGCGATTGTAATCAGATAGACCAATAGCAGCAGCCATATCAATCTGAATCTCTCTCCAAGAATGAGAAGCCATGCTGTACACCTCAGCAATGCATTTATTAGAATAGAGACTGCCCACAATCCTGACCAACTTATAATCATTAGCTTTCAAGTCATATCCAAATCCCTCTCGTTCAACCGCAATGAACCCTCCAACTTGAGAGGCACGAGGACCAAGACATGTTTTAGGAAGAAACTTGAATTCTCTGGTAGCTGGATTGTATAGAACAGTTTCACCATGAAGCAACGAGTCCGGAGCTAGACAAATGATGCCATTACACTGAGAGGCACTTGAGAATTGCAAGTTCCCTTGATGTGGAATGGTGGATAGATCGAGGTCTTCAATAACAGTAGTAATGTGGTCCCTTATGCCTTCAGGATCATCACTATCAGAGATAGTGACCAAAGATCGAAAGTGAACCCGGTCTGGATCGCCCAACCTTTGGCGGCACCAAGTCAAAAACAGTGATGTGGAAGCCGAGACTCTACTCTTGCTAAAGTGAAGGTGCTTGTTTGCAAATGATGGGTCAGTAAGGAGAGCGTACCAAGATTTGCAAACGCATTTGAATCTAAGCAAAGACTCAGGGGGCAACCTCAGCAGTATTTCCATCATTATCTCTGCAGGTAGCTCACATAGCCTCCGCATTTCTTCATTCTGCTTCCAATTTTAAGAAACAAATTAATAGCACTTGACATCAACACAAAAAATTATTGGAAATATTCTTCAGAGGTAACTACCGAAATTAAAAACTAAAGTTACTCTTGTATTGTATTGTATTGTATACATACGACACGTACTGATCAAAAAAAGAAAATCCATCTTAATTATCTCTATTCCCAACTCCTAAGCAAATACACACACAGAATTTCTTATTAAGAGATTTGTAAGATAATTAGTTTACGAAAAATAACGAGGAATTAATCTTCAAAAGTAGTAGATCGTCAACACACAGCACAAAGTAGTCATATATTTTCAATTTATGGCAGAGATTTTCATCGTAGAACCAAAATGATGGTACGGAAATGGGTTTTCCCTTTTGCCTTTTAATAGAGAATAAAGAATAGAGAGTACCTGGGGACCGGCCAATAATGGTGATAACGCGGTCTCCATCGAGTTGCTCTGAATTAGGGTAACGAGACAAGTAAGCAAGACCCAAGGGATACGGCACGTCGTCAGACTTGTTCCTCTTTCTAAGTCTCAGTCTCAGTCTCTCTTTGCCATTATGATAGGAGAGGAGAAAACTTGGTGAGAAAGAGGGAGTGGACACCTGTGCGCGGAAGCAGGACAGCGGTAAAGGACTGAGAGAGGGTTTTCCTTTATGGGGAGAGAAGGGAAAGGGCATACGGATGGGATGGCAAACAATAGCGAGTAGCCTCAAACGACAATAATCCATAACCATAAAAACGACAATGCGTTTCGAAAAAGAAAACCAGTTTCTTTCTCAAGGGGTTAATAGCACCAAATGGTCCCTAACGTATCCATAAAGTATCCAACACGTGACAATTTGGTTCTCAAAGTTTGAATTGTAGCAATCTCATGAAATTTCTGATTTGTAGTAATTTAGTTTTTGGACTATCTAAATTTTAATCTACTGTTGAATTTTTCTTACCAAAAACATACGGGAGAACAAGCCGTGACATCTGAAAGTGTATTTGAAAAATAATTTGAGAATTTTAAGTATAAAAATAGATAATTATAGAAAAATTTTCTAAAAATTTGAAACTTCAAGAATCCTAAAAATGTGAAGAATGCACCTTTTCTTCTCTCTAAATCTTTTTCGTTCAATTTATTTTCATTTAAATACACTTTCAGATGCTACAATATGCTCCTCGGAGGACTTCTCAATGGTTACAATTTTTTTGTGACTATGAATGGGTACTAAAAAAAGTAGTGATAGCATTAAATTTTTTTGATGGTAATAAATAGCATTAAATTTTTTTAGCCAACTACCAAACTAATCACTACCGTAGGATATAGATCTAATGGCTTAAACCATTGTAACCATCCATGGGTAAATATTGTTGTAACCATTTGAACCAAACCCTATGCTCCTCACATGTGTTTTTGGCAAATATTTAACAACAAGTTCCAATTTAAACAATTTATGGACTAAATTGCTACAAATCAGAAATTTCAGGGATTTAATTGCCACAATTAAAATTTTAAGGACTAAATTACCACATGTGTGATAGTTCAGGGACCATTTGTGTTGGGGTTATGAGGCCCCAGCATCCTTATGTGTGCTTGCAGGACTAACTACTTGGAGCTTTACAGCTCAACCCATTGGCATAAACATGCAGCCCCTCATGTCCACCAACTGCTTAGTGTGGGATTCTGTGCTATTAAGTAATAAGAAAATAAGGTTGCGCCTTAGCTAACAACTATAGCTTTTGGCCTAGTGGTAGGCACTTGATCCTGAACTGTGGTATCAGAGCGAGGTCACGGGTGCCGCCACAAAAGTATTTCTAGGGGGGATTGTTGAGGTTATGGGCCCCAGTATCCTTCTGTGCGTTTGCAAGACTATTTATCTGGGGCTTAACAGCCTGACCCATTGGCACAAACGCCCCTCATATCCACTCATCGCTTAGTGTGCGATTCTACGCTGCCAAGTAATAAGGAAATAAAGTTGCACCTTAGCTAACAGCTGTAGCTTTTGGCCTAGTGGTAAGCGCTTGATCTTGAACTGTGTTATTTTTAGTAGACCGAAAATCCTGGTTATTTTGGCTATTTCAACATTTGGCTATTTTTCAGATTTTGACAATTTTTAGCATTTTTTAAAAACTGACTTCTAAACTTATTTTAAATACTTTAAAAACATTGGAAATCAATTTAAAAAGGATATTTTGGCTATTACAAACTTGTTTTAGTTTCACAAAGATATTTAACAATAATTTAGAAAATATTCATACCAAAACAAATTCTAGGTTGCAAATAGAAAATCCTTTTTTAGCCTATATCAAATAATCACGATTTCAAATATATTTGTAACTTATTTAAACTTAATAAATTATGTTTAAGGAATATTTTGCCGATTCAAAATCATTATTTTCTATTTTCAAACTTCTATAATAAAATAACTATTTTAAGCTTAAGATAGTTTGAAAACTCTTTTTGAAGTTTGAGTCAATACAAAGAAAATTTATGTGCAATGAACTAAATCAAATATAAGACTAAATATGAAATATACCTTATTTAAGCATAGTCTTGTATCTTGATTGTCCATCTTCAATCTTGCTTCTAATAAGTCGAATATACATCCATCTTTAAGATTGATTCCTTGATCAACTTGAGTTAGAACTTTTAAATCTATTTCACTGCACACTCAAATTAAATCATTAGTACTAAATCAAATGTTTGTTATCTTCAAAATAAAAGTGATTAAGATTGAAACCTTAATTTCTCAACAATTTGTACCATAAAACTTTTGTTCTTGAAAAATAAAAAAATCTCATAAATAAGTTTATTAGTCCTTGAATTATGGGAAAGTCCCATCTTACTTCCTAAAGTTTACATTTCGTCATGTTAATCTTTAAATTATTAAAAAAAATTCATTTTAGTTATTTTTGCTTTATATTCTTTTTTATTATCAACGATAAAAGCAACATGAGACTCATTGGTCTTTCTATACTATTAACTCCAATGAAATATCACATTCCAACCAATTTTAATATGTATTCTTGTCTAATATGCAGTTACTTTTAATCTAATAATTACTTTTAAATTGTTTCAATTCATATTCTAATCTCTTTATAATATTAGTTTATGCTTCTGCATGTAAAATAAATACAACAGAAGAGTACATGTATCTCATGTTCTCTTTCTATTAGGGAAAAAACGAAATCTATAACAAAAAAAGAGGGTTATTTGAATAATTTAAGTACTAAAATGAAAAATTTTAAAATTTAAGAGCCAAATAAAGACTTTCTTTATAATTTAAGAACTAATATGGTCATTTATCCTTAAATTTAACTTTATATACAAATGTCTCTCATTTTATTTGATTGTCAAAATAACCTTGTATAAAGAAGAAATAATATTATATTTTATTTTTTAACTGCAAAAAAAAAAAAAAAGAGGAAAAAGGAAAAAGGATAAAAGATCCTTGAAGTTTGGTCTTTTTGCAATTTAAATCTTGACTTTTGGTTTCTAAAAAAAAAAAAAACAAATACATCCACATGTTGAAATTCAAAAAATTTATACTCTCTGACTATATTTTGACAAATTTATTCTCCAAAAAATTGTGAATCCAGACCCAAATTATATTGTCATTGTTTTCAGAAAGTTAAAACATTTACGAAAAAAAAAACATCGTTTAGACTAACATAAATTAGACAAAATAGGGATAGAGAGTACAAATTTTTGAAATTTCAAAATGTGAGGGTGTTTCTTTTTCTTTTTTTTTTTTTTTTTGGGTGCAAAACTAAAACTTAAGATTTTAAATTTGAGAAGTGCTGAATGTGAGGGTATTCTTTTGTAGTTAGCTCTTTTACAAATTGTACTTAAAATAAAAAGGAATACTAAATACACTCATTTTCTCACTCTTTTTTACACTCTCCAGTCTTACTGTCTGACACGTGACTTCCACTATCCAGTTTAATATATTAATAATACAACAAACTATAGTGGAATCTACAATGAGACTGAGAGAGTGTAAAAAGAAATGAGATAAAGTGTCATTTTTATGTTTTTAAAAAAGAAGTTTTTGAAAATAAAGAACCTTTCATATCTAAAAGAGTAGTACTCATACCTTGAGATATCAATCCCCATCTTTCTAGTAGAGTTGGGCTCGGTTAAAACCAAAGCAGAAATTAAACAAGGTTTAGAAGAGGATCAATCACCATTAGTCCCACTTCCCTGTTACAAAAAAGATTCTTGCATTAGTGATAAGGAACAACAACAACAAAAGAAGTATGAGCTTATACTACAACCTCGGGTAAATTATAGGTTTGTGAAAGAAAAAAAGAACTTGCTCAAAATGAAAGGTATGAGAGTAGAGCAGTGGAAATGACTGAGAAAAGGGTTTTCTCAGAAGGCTACTATAACTTATTTATAGGGAGAGATGGGAAAGAGCAGATAGCAAACAATATCTTAAAACGACGGCAATCAATAACAATATAAACGACAATGAGTTTAGATTAGGTTCACATTCTCCCTCTCACTTTTTTTAATTATTATTTTTTATTTATTTTTTGGTTATATATTTGTTTAAACGTGAGACATGTTTAAAATAATATAATTTAGGACACTCATCTCTTTGATTTCTTTATTTTTGGGGTTTATGGCACAAATGATCCCTGAACTATGACACTTGTGGTGATCTAGTCCTCTAAGTTTCAAGTATGGCGATTAAGCCCATTAATTTTCTGATTTCTAGTAATTTAGTCCTTGAATTGTCTAAATTGCAATATGTTATTAAATTTTTGACCAAAAATATAGGTGAGTAGCACGTTATAGTGTCTAAAAATAGATTTAAAGGAAAATAAATTGAAAAAAATGATTAGTAGAGAAGAAAAAATGCATTCATCATATTTTTTAGGATTCTTCAAGTTGCACATTTATAGAATATTTTTCTATGAAGATTCATTTTTATACTTAAAATTCCCAAAATTATATTTCAAATACACTTTTGGATGGTGCCATCAAGGATTTTTCAATTTTTTAGAGTTTGAGCTTGGTGTTTCTTCTTGAGAAATTGACGCATGTAACTCTTTTTTGAGACAAATAGACTTTTTTAATCCTTTTTTTATAATGACTTTTTTAATCCAATTTAGAAAAGAAAAAGTCTAAAAACCCTTCAATTACATTGTCTGTTTGAAAAGTGCTAGTGGAAGAGAAACCTTTCTAATTATTTACTCTCCTATTTCTGACCAAAAAGAATACCTCCAAACCCCATTACCGAGTGTCAAAAACAGCTCCAAATCGACCCATCGTGGTCTTGGCCAAGTCTCCCATGAGGTTGGAAATGGTCTCAAAGGTATGGACTCCGAAATCATATTCTTGATTTTTTTGTGCAAAGATGGCGACTTCAGCATTCAAATCGATCATGAAGCGAACTTCGATCGAAGACGACGACAACTCGGTTTCGTCGAATCAAAGCTTGGATCACCATTGCTCACAGAGTCTCAGCTGATTCTTGCACTGGCTTCTGGCACTGGGGACCGATGGCTTCAATGAGGCTCCAGCTACTCTAAGAGGGAGTTTCGTGAACACTGTTCGAGGCTCAAAGTTTCCGGAGATCAGCTTTGACGACCTCACCGTCGAGTTCTTTGAGTCATCTAGAGATAAAGGCCGCTCGAGTTTGTGTAACTCTAATGTTAGACCGGCGAGTGGTTCGAGTGTGCCGCATAGGCAAGGGAGGTTAGTGGTGAGGTAGAGCTCGAGTTGACTGGTGGTGATTGGAAATGGAGTGTTGGTAGTAATTTTAGTAGTGGTGGAGAAAGCAGGTAAATTTCCCAATTTTTTTTTTTTTTTTTTTGCTTAAAACCTTTCTTGGTAATTATTTTCGAAAATTTATAACTTGCATTAGTTCTTATCTTCAATTACTTCTTCGATCGTGAAAGTTATATTTGTGGTTGATAAAGTCTTTTGCAGAACCCATGTGTGATAGGTTGAGTCGTTTGTATTTTCATCTATGTTGCTCTACATTAAACAATTACGTGATGTTCTATTTTTGTGTTGATTATGTTTGAATGGAATGTTAAGCATGTATTGCTTGACCCTTTCATTTGCTTGGTTCATTCCATTTCACCTTCTAGATATTGAAAGAAAGCTTGAAAGAATTGGGCTTTATTGGTAATTGCCTGAGATGTACGTTATTGATTGGACTAGGTTATTGATTGGATTACTACATGCATCTTTGTGTTATTGGATGCTGGCGAGCATTATTGATTAGTTTGGAACATTTGGCGTTTGTTGTATTTTTCTATTTAGCGAAGATCATGATGAAGAATGGAGGCATTCAGTTGCTCCCATTCCTGCAGAAGAACTTATTGAAGCCACATATGCTGTGGATGATGAGATAGAAATAGCTCTGGACAACGGTATTCCCCTGCCTCTTGGAGATCTAGATTTTGTTTTAGAAGATGACAATAATAAAGTCGTTGGGGATGAATTAGTTGACTTTGACATAGAGGTATGATTAACGAGAATGCTTCAGTTCAAAAGTGGTGAAATTATATTTGCACAAACTAATTATTATAAATCCGTTTGTGAGCCTAGAATGCTTCTGTTCAAAAGCGATGATCTAGAATGCTTCAATACAAAAGCGGTGCCTTTGTACAATGGCATGGTTTATTATAAAATTAGTTTGTGTTTAAAAAATATCATAAATCCATTATTATCTAATGTAAAGCATATTTTACTTTTGTAAGATAGCACATTGTTATCTAATGTGTTCAAAAAAAAAAAAAAAAAGATAAGCACAAATGTTGTGACTAATAGTCACAAATATTATGACTATCGTGACATAAAATTATGACTGTTATGAATTGTGCGATTGTAAATATCACATATATGATGAATACTGAAAAAAATGGCATGAATTTTCTTGTAAATTTAGATTTGTGACTTGAACTCATAAATCAAAGTAAAATGTAAAGATTGTACAAATCACAATAACATGATCTCACAATATTTGTAATGATGTAAAACACATTGTGACTTTGAGTTACAAAATTGTGACCATGTGTAAAATTTGTGACAATATTTATAACGATGTAAAACATACTGTGACTACTTATCACAAAATTGTGACAATAAGTAACAAAATGGTGAGTAATATAGTAATTTAAAATATATCAAGAAAATATGTCAAAAAAAATTTTAACTATTGTTCACAAAATTATGACACTGTATATGTCTTGAAACTCGCAATATTCGTAACGATATAAAACAAACTGTGACTGTCAACAACAAAGTGTAAATAGCAAAAGGGCAATTTCGGAATGATGATTTTTTTCCCTCTCTAAAATAGACTACAAAAGTCATTTTTTCGTACTATAAAAATCATTTCTAAAAAATGGACTAAAAAAGTCCACTTGCTAAAAAAAAGGACTAGCCACGTCAATTTTCCCTTTTTTTTGGGTAGAAGCCCAAAAGAATATTTATAATAAACATCCATTTTTTTAAGTAATTTTAGTAAATGAAATTTTTTCTTTACCTATTTAATAAATTTTCAATTTTTAAAATTATTTTTGCAAAATGGTCGTTATTTAGAAGATCAAAATTTTTTTATATCAAATTTATTAATAAATTGGTATATATTAGTATATTAATTTGATGTCATTATATCAATTTTCGTTTATTAGTATATCAATTCAACATCACTATATAAATTATTTATGTGTTCCTATATCAATTTTATTATAGGTTTCTCAATATATAAGTTTTTTTTTTCACAAACTAATAAACTAATGTAAAAATTCAAAACTGATTTTTCGATTAAATTTTTTTGATAAACTTAAAATTTTTTAATAGTGTATAAAAAATGGCCATCTTTTGAACTTGAACTTAAAATTCGATTATTTGGCGAAGAAGCCCTAGAAGAAATTCCTTATTTGTCACAGTACTTCGAATAAATTAGGTGAATACTATTTTTTTTTCTTATTAATTAAATCTACCACCATACTACTTTTTTAAATGAATTCTTGATTAATTCTTGACGAATTCTTGATGATCTTGACGGATTCTTGACAGATTTTTTATGTCAATGGTAATTTTGACAGATTCTTGATGGATTCTTGATGAATTCTTGACAGATTCTTGACTAATTCCCTCTCAAAAGTGGTAGAATCTAATAGTGGTAGTAAATTTAGTTAAATATTTGAAAAAAGTGATAATTATCTACTTAACCCCAGTATTTCGCTAAAAGGTAATAGATTAATAGCTCATGGGTTTATATAATAAAATGTGGGGGTTAGTAGCCCACTGGGTAGGGCAGAGTAGAGATTAGGCAGTAGAAAAATAAATGTGGAGTTAGTACGTGTTAAAAAAGGAAGGATAGCCGTTACTTTTTGATTTTTCATTAGGGTTAATTGCAAAGAAAAAAAAAATCAATTTCTACAATTTTAATCCTATCTTACCTTGTGCAATATTATATAGCCACATTAAAAAAATTCGACAAATGCCTATCATGTGTGTACAAATTGACTATAAAATTTATGGAATTATTGCTAAACATGGAAATTGAAAATATCTTATTTTCGTCAATAAATACCTAAAGTTTATTGAAAATAATATACTTTTAAATTCTTTTTTCTTTTTCTCACAATATAGTCGAATCATAAATAATGGTTGTAAATTTGTGTCCACATATGAGCGGTTTCCTTCACATTTTTTGTAAACTTGTAAATCATGGTGGCAAAAGGATTCACCAAAATATCATCCTCATTAATCCAACGAATTGTCAACTGAGATTGTTGTCCTTCTATAATATTTTTTTTTTCCAATAGTGTGAAAAGTAGTTAACATTATCTAGTTCTATGTTAACATGAATAATAAGGTGGTGTTTGATTGTTAAACAAAAATGGAAAAAAGAATGGTAATAGTAATTGGAATGGAAAAAGAGTAAGAATGGAATGGAAAAGAAAATTGATTGAGTTTATGAGTTCCAAATTTAGAATGAATTTGTGAACCCTTTTGAGTGGCAACTTGTACTGAAACCTTCAAAAAGACTGCAATTTCTGGGGGAAAAAAAAAAAAAAGAGAGAAAAGATTACACTTCTTAAAGACACTATATGAGTTATGAGTTTTAATTGGAATAAAATTTTGAAACCCTTTTCTTAGTTGAGATACTTGTACTGAAAATTGTGGACTGCATGCTGATTGGAACACACTGTCTCTTCAGAATGCGAAATCAGATTCGTTTGTTAAAATTCAAACTTAGGAGTTCATTGCCTTACACTTGCCGGTTTGAGGGGGGCATGATAAGGATCAAAACAAATCAGACCCACATACCACCATGAAACCAATCTAGCAAGTGCAAGATAAAAAAGTAAACTACTTTACATTCGCATAATGCTGGTCTGAGTAATTATTTGGTAATTATCATACTCAATGCTCTTGATTATAAATCATTAGAGTACTTTTTCATAGTAAATAATTATAGAAAACAAGTGGCTGGGAAATTATATATATACATATGTAAAAATAAAACATAACATCTTATTGAATAAGCATTTAAGAAGTGACAACCAAATTCTAACTAGGCTTAGCAGATTACCAAACAGAAAACAACTTCTAAAAAAAAAAAAAAAACTCTCCCTTGACCGCTTAATTTTACTCATCAACTGCATCTATAGACTAAACTCTCTTCAAACCGAACTTAAAATATTATTGAAGCTTCAAATTTCGATCCACTGACAGAAAAATCCCAATGCATAAATGCTTTCATGAAAAGTCGAAGGTCCTAGTATCCTGCAAAATATATTTTGAAATATTAGCTATATATAATATTGAATCGAAATAATTATGTACTAGTTTAGTTACCTCAAAAAAAAAAAAAAAAAAGTTACGTATAGCATATGAACCTGGTATAAACTATATACCTATTCAGCATTATAAAGGGAAAAGAAAAAGAAATTTTTATTTAAAATAATAAATAAAGGAATTAGAATATGATAATATATATACATACCTAACTTGAGAACTTGGAAGAAAAGAAAACCTTGTTCCCAGAAAAATCCTAATTTTGCATGCCTTCTCAAAGGAAAATCGTCAAAGAAGGTTTTCTCAATCTGGCCGGTTATGCGATCTTTCCAACAACTAAGTTCGAGATCAGAGATGTGTGGACAAACTGATTTCAGCTGCATCTCATACCATTCACTATTGTTAAGACATCTCAAGTGAATACTAACCATCTTGTCTAGATGTAAATTTCCGATGTCGGCTTGAGAAAGATGAGACATTACAGCACTCTGAGGTATCCAAAGGAATTTCCCATCCACTTCCCCTTGGCTGAGAGTTAAGGTAAACTCCCAGTGCTGGAATTCATTAGGAGCCACATTGGAACCTACAGAACTAGAACTAGACGTAGAAGTTGTGCTAGTACTCATGATTATAGAGCCAGAGAGAGAAGACAGAAATCAAAGACGAGAGATTTTACTCGAAAATATTTTGTGAGAGAAGAAAAGTATGATTAACATTAATGAACTAATAAAAGGTGGCACTAGTTAGTTTCCCTTTCTTGTTTTTCAAGGTTCTCGTCATTTTTTTTTAAGGGATATAAGAAAACAAATTTTTATATTTTTCTTTTCACATTGTAATTTTTATTGAACAAATAAGCTAGTTTCCCTTTGCTGTCTATTAATAAGTTTGTTTTCAGACTTGTGAAAAAAATCCACGGGCCACACATGATTACCAAAGTTAATAAAGGGAAACAATACATTTTTCATTGTAATAAATAACATAATTTTTAATATATCTTATTTATAATTTCTCCTTCGCTAACAAATGATTAAGGTAAAAAGAATTTTAGTAATTACTTGTTTTGATTCATTTTCCTAAATTACTAATTTATGGCCATATTTATTAATTCATACTAAATTATAATAAAAAGGAAAATGAAAATAAGGAAAATGACTCAGTCTTGGGTTGATTCCCATTACCTCTTAAACTATATACCCATTCCATTACATATTAGTAAACGTGCTTTATATATAAAGTTAAATAAAGTAACTTAATTCTAATTCCAATTCGCTCAAAGTCATTTAGGCTATACTAGGAACTTGATTTTATTTTAGTAGTGAAAAAAATTAAGAGGGAAAAGTTCAAGTAAAAAAGAGAGAGAAAATATTTTTCTAGAATCCTATAAAACTTAGTTTTCAATATTTTTTCTCTCATTATCTTTTTATTATAATCTAAGTCATCCAAAATTACTCTAAACATCCCTTGTACAATTTCTATAAAAGATTTTCTTTTATTCTTTGATAAGATCCAAACAAAAAAAAATGAAATTCGTAAGAATTTTTTTTCCTCCCTAAAATCTAAGATCCAAACAGAGCATATTTCTCTATTAATTAGAAAAATCAATTATATATTGCGAAACTTGAAGGGGAAAAAAAAAGAAAGGAAAATATCGGTAAGAAAATTATAATTTAGCGGAGTGTCATTCTTGTTAATAGCAGAGTAGTTATCTACCCAGTTCTAAGGGTTAATTAGTTTATTAACTGGACTTGAAAGTGTGATTATGATCTCTTCTTTAGAAGTTAGCTTCAAATTCTTTTTCCAACTGCTACGCTCTGTTACATCGAGCACCGACATAACTCAAATTTGAATATTTATGATTTTCGTTAAATTGTTAATATGTATTAATTTTCATTAAATTGTTTGTTGTTGCTGAACATGTTTGCTCAAGTATATTTAATATTGTAGGTTTTTGTTTCTTTTGTCCTTCTAGCTTATTAGAGACATCATGAAATTTTTATTTGTTATAATTGAATTGTTTAATGACATAATACATGGCAAAGTTTCTATAGTGAATCAGGAAAAAATGGTTGGTCTTGAGTTTCAAAGAGTGATCTTTTGCCCCTCCCAAAAGATCACTAATATCAAATTAATTTCACACACCCTAATGTTTTTCCAGTAGGAATTCTTGGAAGTTTGCTCCAGTTTGAACTTCTTAATAAGTTATTTGAATACTGTACTCATGAGTCATGACCCATGACACACCCTATTTCATTTGAATTGAGTGGCATAGATTTTTTTTATTTTTTATTTATCTCCATTTTTGTAATTGTTCTCCTTTTTATAGCTAAAATATTGAAGACTTTAAAATCAAAGATTTTTAGGGCTCAAAAGTTATTTTTGGGAATATTTGAGTGAATTGTTAAAAGGTTTATTTTTTTTAATTAAAAGATCTTTTTAATCATGGACTCGCTAATTTTTCTATAAAGATCCCAAACGGGTCATGGAGGTAATAGGAACTCGTGTTCGGTTCAATGCATGCACAAATAGAATGAAAAGTAATTTAATGAAATGAAGTGAGCTTAATAAGTCTCATCTAATGATAAATAAGATATAGCTTATTAATATTAAGGTAATTTTACATGGTCGATCAGGATCAAAGATCATGTACCCGATTTCCATGGCCCACGGAAAACTTGATAGTAACTGTAGCAAGTGATTGAGTTCAATAATCTTAAGAGACAATTTTCAGGCTAAATCCTGTTATAAATTATTGTCTTTATATTGCTGCAAAATTCAGCACCCGAAAAGACATTATAGTTCATGTCTTCACGGTGAAGTTAAATTCCATTTAAACCAAAGCAGAAAACAAAGTTTATAAGAGCATCAAAATTGAGGTCACTTCCCTGTTTTCTGAACAAGAGTCTTATACTGGCCAGCAACTACAGCAACGAAGTACTACTAACTTGTAATACACCTTCAGTTAGACCATAGTCTGTAACTCTATATGTGAAAGCATAGGCATAAAAAATAAATTTTGAGTGAGCTATTCTATAAGATCAATCTATCGAATATTGTTTATTCAAAATTTGGAAATTCAGGCACATAACAATCATATAAACCGGGTAGAGACAAGACGAAAATTATTACCATCAAGGTACAAAGGTAATAAGAATCTATGATGTTCTAAATAAAACCAAAAAGAAACATTAATTAATTCTTCTGATATGCAAACAGAGGCTTAATACTCGAAAAGACTCGCATTATTTACTCCTTGATTCATAACAGCAAGTGGAGTTGCTAAGCTATATGGCTCATGCAATATCTAATTAATCAACATGTCTTTCTAGTGGAGTTGGCTTCGTTTTAAACCAACGCAGAAAACACAGATAAGAAGAGGATCAATTACCATTGGCACCAGTCTACTCCCTTGTTACCAACAAAAGAGTACAAGACTGTTGTATCAGTCAACAAGAGCAACAAAGTATTAGCTTAGCTTACATTACACCTTTTGGTAAACCATAGTCTGAAACTCCATATGCCAACATATAAGCATGAAAACTGAACCAAACTAAACTTCGATATAGGACTCTCAACTGATGTCTTTTTCCATTTAAGCTAATCAAAAGTAACGCCTCTCTTCCAGTTGAGCTAGTTTCCTCCCTTGACTGAAACCAAAGTCTTCATATAGAAATCACCGTAACAAGATTGTTGTGAAACCCCGTGAATAGGAAGGTTCCTAAACTTTTGTGTACCGAGGTTGTAAGACACTATCCCTCCATCTTCAGTTTCCATGAGAAGTTCATAGCTGTTCCAAAACATTATCGGGCTGTAAAAGATTACAAAGGGCCCAATCTCCAGATGTTTGGTCCAAGAAGGTTTTACACCACCATGGAAGTCATCCATCACCCACATTTCAATAGTAAAAGAGACCATATCTGGGATAAGCAAGGCAAATAATCCATTCCATACTGCAAGTTTTTTCTTAGCATTCCAACGATTCCAACAACCCTTCCGATGCTTCCAGTACACATCTACCTGATTGACATTATCTGATAATGGTAGTGGAACGTTATGAAATTCATCAGTAGACAGGTCATATGAAAGGATTCCATCTGGCTTCGCCAACAACCAATAAAAAACTCCCTTGCAGCACACTCCCTCTCCAGTAGATAGAAAAGAATCAATTTTTATATCAATCTGGATCCCTCTCCAAGAATCAGAAGACATGGTGTACACCTCAGCAAACCATTCATCAGACCTGATTCTATGCAAAATCCTGATGAACTTATAATCATTAGCTTTCGAATCGTATCCCAACCCCTCCCCTAGAACCCGAACGATTCCTCCAACTGATAAGGCATGACGATCAAGGCATGTTTTAGGAAGAACCTTGAACTCTCTGATTGTTGGATTGTATAGAACAATTTGTTCCAACGAATCGGAGTCTGCAACTAGCGAAATGATGCCATTACAATGAGAAGAACTGGAGAAAACCCCTTTCGGCATACCCGCAATTATTGATAGATTGAGATCTTCAATAGCACAAGGAATGTGGTCATTGTTGTCTTTATTATCATTATCATCAAAGATAGTGATCAAAGATCGTACAACGTGGGTTTCACCAGGGTCTGACTGTGTGCCATCCTCGTCATCATCGTCGTGGAGCCATCTCAAAAATAGGGATGTGGAAGACGAGACTCCGTTGTTTTCGTTAAAATGAAGGTGTTTGTGTGCAAATGATGGATCACTGATGAGAGTGTACCATGATTTGCAAACGCATTTGAATCTAATCAAAGACTCAGGGGGCAACCTTAGCAGTATTTCCATCACTATCTCTTCAGGTAGCTCAAGATGACATAAACTCCTCATCCTCATCCTCATGTCTTTCTTTTCTACTTCCAAATTCTTCATAGGTTGTAACTAACTAATGAGAATGGAAAAACTAACTTGAAGTTACTCTACTAAACAAATTAAACTCTCCGCAGAAAAGATAACATATAAAAAATATAAATCCCATCTCATATCTAAGAAAAAGAGAATTACATGATTCTTAATGAAAATATATTCTTAAAAGAAATTATAGAAAAAAACTTTTTAAATGTTTGAAACTAGAGAGAAACTCACCTTGATCGTCAAGATACAGGACAAGCACACGAGAAATTTGAAGCTTTTGCTCTGAATCTCTTCTTTTATTGTAATCTCTTCTTTTATGGTAAATAAGCAAAGAACATGAGTTAATCCCAAATGGGGAAGAAGAAAACACAATCGAACAAAGATATGGCTGAGATTTTCGTTGTAGAACCAAAACGGGTTTTGCTTTTTGGCTAAAACCCTCGATTAGGAAGAGCTAGGGAGTACATGGATAATGGTGACGCTTCCATGGAAGGGAAGAAAGGTTGTGATTGTGATGAATTGTGGGACTAGGGAAAGTAGCAGATCTTCGTTTTGACTTTTGGCCTCGAATCTTAGATTGCTATTGCTTATAACCAGACTCTAGAAATTAAGTGAGAGAAATAATGATTTAGCTCGTAATTGAAATAATGATTTAGCTCGTAATTATACAAGTGGAGAGGATAATTCTCATAATAATATTCTAAGAGATAATTACGCAAAATATAGAATATAAAATAAATAAATACATGTAACTAGATAAATATATAAATAAAAATATTTTATAATAGATAATTAGATAATTCATAATAATAAATAATTAGGGCGCGTCTACAGTAGGGGCGTCCCTACGTAAGCCCCTGTTTATACACCGTTTGATGGGAATCTGTGTATAAAATACACAGATTCCCCACAGATTCCCATCAAACGGTGTATAAACAGGGACCTTACGTAGGGGCGCCCCTACTATAGCCGCCTCCAAATAATTATTATTAGAAATTATTTCTAATATTTTCTCGCAAGATGGAGTTCCGCATGAGATCCAATTTTAGACTTGAGAAGAAGATACATTTGCCATCGAGAAAGTTGTTGAGTTGTGGAGAAGATGTAGTGCTGACTGGAGTATTGAT